>CM075746.1:50967309-51231350 GCA_037974335.1 Prionace glauca
TCACGTGCTCACTGTGTGGTGGTGGTTGGGGGAGGGGGGGGGTGGGGGTGGTTGGGGGAGGGGGGGTGGGGGTGGTTGGGGGAGGGGGGTGGGGGTGGTTGGGGGAGGGGGGGGTGGGGGGTGGTTGGGGGAGGGGGGGGTGGGGGTGGTTGGGGGAGGGGGGGTGGGGGTGGTTGGGGGAGGGGGGTGGGGGTGGTTGGGGGGAGGGGGGGTGGAGGTAGTTGGGGGAGGGGGGTGGGGGTAGTTGGGGGAGGGGGGGGTGGGGGTAGTTGGGGGAGGGGGGTGGGGGTAGTTGGGGGAGGGGGGGTGGGGGTGGTTGGGGGAGGGGGGTGGGAGTAGTTGGGGGAGGGGGGTGGGGGTAGTTGGGGGAGGGGGGTGGGGGTAGTTGGGGGAGGGGGAGTGGGGGTAGTTGGGGGAGGGGGGTGGGGGTAGTTGGGGGAGGGGGGTGGGAGTAGTTGGGGGAGGGGGGGGTGGGGGTGGTTGGGGGAGGGGGGGGTGAGTCACAGGCAGATTGAGGAACCTGTGGAATGGGATGAGGTCAGAGGTTAACTTGTGTTAAAATCAGGGGTTTTTACAGAGAAAATGATCTCAATTTTACTGAACTGAGAATCGCAACTTCCCCCCGGCAGCTCATTCTGAAAGCTGTGTGAGAATTAGTGAACTCTGGTCTCTCGGAAATGTCCAAGTCCACACCCGGCACTGCATCTTCACCAACCCAACCCCTGATTCAGTATCGGACTGACTTACCTCTCACTGATAGGTTCGTTATACCAACACTTTGGTTTGAGATGATTCTGCTCCTGGATCAGAATAATGAGCCACATATTAATCCAGCTCCCATTGGTTAGTGATTTGGAGGAGAATCTGAGATTAAGTTGGAGTTGTAGAAGAAATCACCTTTAGGAGAGTGTTCCAGGAGAAGGTATAACTAGCAGAGTGTTAGAGGGGAGAGTGTAACCAGGCAGTGTTAAAGGAGAGTTAGATGAGAGATTTAATACAGGAGAGATTAAGAGAGGTGTGGAGGAGTTTGGGTTATGTTAGTGATGTATGAAACACAAGTTAGACCCCACCGTGAGAACATTGCACGCAGCTCTGGGTCCACAGGCTGGATTTTCCCATGAACCAAAACTCAATTCCTGTAATGATTGGGTAACATTGTGAAAGGCCAAAGACAGGATTTGCAGCATTGAGATTACAGAACGTGATCTCCCTGCATCCCATTGGCTCCGTAACCAGGGGGAAAGATCAGGACCCTGATCTGTGTGATTTTAAATAAATGTTCATATCAATAACCAGCTCTCTGTGATAGGCTGGCCACATTCCCTGAAAGCTTGGATTTATGAATCACAGGAGTGTGAATCTGTGATGACAGGAGTGCCTGGGAACCTGGGCTGGGGGGGGGGGGGGGGGGCAGGCTAGGAATCACCCCCAATGTCCTGGCAGTGACAGGGGGCACTGCCAGGGGAGCTCTGGCAGGGGGCTAACCTTCCTCCAATGGGGGTGTTGTAGGGTTCCCCTTATGTGTGGTGGGGAGGGTGGGGAGAGGGGTGAGCCCCGATGACAGCAAGGGGAGGGGGTGATGGCAGTGAAGGAGGAGTATTACCCTCTGATACCAATGCGTGTGAGTGGCTCCTCCTCTCCTGTGGCAGGCTTGGAGGAGGTTACTGCAAACACAGATTGGGTGCCGTTGGCAGGCGGTACCCCCAAACGGTGTGGCCTTGTTGTCCCTATCCTGCCGGAGTGTCAGCGATCCGTTGGATCGGATGGACTGGTTTTGTTACCTGCGGAATGGTGAAGCCGGGTATTTACACAGTTCGAGGAGGGCAGGGAGGATTGACCCGATTAGCAGTGAGGTCAATAACCCCGAGTCTCCATCCAGGGGCAAGAGCTCAGGCTGCGGCCAATCACACCGGCTCCCCCATAATGGGTGTGAACCCAATTTAAATATATTTAAATAAATTTACATATAATTCTACACCCCCCCCCCCCCCCCTCGTCATATCTCCCTCCCCCGGGGCTTATTTTCAAAACCTCACCAATGTGATGTGGTTTCACTCAGGTTTATCCAGACGTGAACTTGTCATCGGATCTCCCAAACTTGGGGGCCAGTCAGTGCCGGGGACCCTGGAGAGAGCCTCATGGAGTGGGGGAGGGACGGGTTTATTTGTAGGGGTGGGGGTGGGGGGGGGGGGGAAGGGTGTGGGGGCTGGGGGTGCCGGTGATGGCTGTTTGGAGGGGGGAGGGGGAGGTTCAGGGGGGAAGTGGGGGTCTCTGGCACCCTATTTGGGGGTGCAGGTGGAGGGATTAAGGTTCTGACCACAGAGATGATGGGGTGCAGGGGGGGGGGGGGGGGGGGGGGGAGATGATGCCAGCTCTGATCCCGGGGGTGGGAGTGGGGCTGGAACCATTCTGGGTGGGGTGGTGGGAGGGTCCTTTTTGCTTTCATTGGGATGTCCTTTAAAAACGGGCACCCCGATTTCGGAGCAGCTGAGCTTCACTGCAGTGTTCAGGTCCTGCCCCTCAACATGAATCATGCCCCTGTTTTGTTTTGACAAAATTATAGAAGATCTGGAAGGAAAAGTGGCCTGTTTCTCTGGAGAGAATCACATCGTTTTCAGTCAGACCCTGATACTTTGGGGGTGATCGCACCAAAAATATTCTAAGCACCGAACGAGCATGAAAAACGGGTGAGATTTACACCCAAATCTTGGGCAAACTCCCAGATGCAATACAGCACTTAGAAAAAAAAAAAGTGATTCTCACCAATGGGGGGAGTGGGCGGAGCCTATTCATGTTGGGAAATCAGCTGCTGAGCTCTAGGGGCGCCATTGCACGGGCGCCCCCATTTCAAAGTGCACTGTGTACACAGTGCACTGGGAGATCTGAGACTACCCCCACCCCCCCTCCTGGACATTGCTACCCTAGCCAAACCCCACCTCCCCTCACTGCCCCCTCCCTCCCCAATCATTGCCCCCCTGATCCCCACCCCCAATGCAGAGTATTCTCCTTCCTTCACCACTCTCTGGAGCTCCCTCCTGGCTTCCCATCATTGCATCACCGCCCCCCCCCCCCCCAACTTGTCATGGGCCTGCTTCCTTCAGGCCCACCCTCCCCTCAGGCTCCGCCCACTTGGCACTGCCCAGTGACAGTGCCAGGGTTCCTGGTGGGCACTGCCTTGGTGCCAGACCACCGGCTGATGGGCATCAATGGCCTCCAGTCCCACTGGTGAAGCAGATCAGGTCTCGGTTACGGGGGGGCTTGATCCTCGCTGCTGAGGACCTCCACCAGTGAGCAGGTCAGGAAGTCAAGTGACTCTGGGCGATGGCGTCCAAAACTCACTAATTATATTTCATTAAGCTGATGAATTTTGAAATCAGCTCTGGGAATTCATGGGCCTTGAGGTGGATTTCGCTGGCAGAACGGGGCCTGGTCGTTCTGTAAGATCGTGACAGGTGAGAAACCAGGCATGATCCTGCCTCTTGTCCGATCTAAATGGTTTGTCATGCCAATGAACTGGCATCACCAGCTGGTAATACTGCCCCCTTTGCCACGGTTTGGTATGATTCCACCCATCGACTTGAACTAATTGGGAAGTGGATAAGAGGGGGGGCGTTGAGGAGAAATCATTACACCCAGAAAGTGTCTGGAACTCGTTGCATGAGAGGTCGAGACAGAAACACCCAACTGACTGAGGAGGAAGTCCCTGGATATTCAACTGCAGTGTCAAATCCAACAGAGCTGGAGTGGGAAAGTGGGAACGTGGGAGAGGCTGTACCTGGTATGCGTCCAGTTGTTGAGCTGTGAAGATGGATTGCTTGTTGCCCATGTCTCCTGGAGGTGGATGAACTCTCGCTGTCCTTTCTCCTCTCTCAATGTTCAGATATGAAGAGATCTGACATGGAGCTGGGCTGGAGGATCAGGTTACTGCTCTCATTGGCCTGGTATTGCAGAATGATAATGGCATCATCTCATCCATTCTCTCATGTAAAAAGCTTCTGAATATAAAACAAAGAGCTCCTGTCTGACCTTGTGTACACACCACTCACTGTGCCACCAACATGTTCATGTTACACACATCTACAGTTAGACAGTCATATTCCAACAATATTCCAATTCATTATTTACAAGGATCTGACATGAACTCTCCGTATGCTTCTAACCATGAGATTAAACCCATCCGTGACAGTTACTTTGACACTAAATATGCCCATTACAATAAACAACAGCCCAAAATCCACCCCAAATAACCACAACACAGACATGATGACACAATATTTGAAGGATGGGTGAGGCTGGCACCTCTGCCAGTCAGTGTTAATATGCACATTGCCTGCTGGTTGCATGCAGGCAGTGATAACTTCTCGGGATGGAAAACAGGAAGGTCAGGGCACTACTTAAAAACAACATCTCTTAACGGGGAGTCACATTCTGGCTGACAGACCAGCACTGCATTCATTTCTGAGAGACTCACTTTAAGGACAGACGCTACGCGGAGGACATGGTTGAGACAGTGGTGAGGGAGACTGTGAGAAATGAGTAGGCCTGTTCGCCAATTCAACAGGGTAATACCTGACCTGACATTCCTCAGGTCTGCGTCCCTGTCCTCTCCCCTTCATTCCCTCACTGATCAAAAATCTATCTATCTTGGCTTTAAATATACACACGGACTCTGTTCCCACAGCTGTCTGTGGTAAAGACTCACAACCCTCTGAGAGAAGAAATTCCTCCTCAGCGCAGTCTTAAATTGACACCTCTTTATTCTGAGTCAAAGCCAAGACTCTCCCATGGGGGGAAACATTCTCTCAGCATTTACCCTGTCAAGGCCCTTCACCATCCTCTATGTTTCAATGAGATCCCCTCTCATTTTTCTAAATTCCAGTGAATTTCAACCCAGAGCATAGAACATTCCAGCGCAGTACAGGCCCTTCGGCCCTCGATGTTGTGCCGATCAGTGGAACCAATCTAATGACCCTCTAACCTAAACTATTCCAATGTTATCCATATGCCTATCCACTGACCATTTGAACGCCCTTAAAGTTGGCGAGTCCACAACTGCTGCGGGCAGAGCATTCCACACCCTTACTACCCTCTGAGTAAAGAGTAAAAATCTGTTTAATCTTTCCTCAGAAGACAATCCCTCCATACGTGGGATCATCCTAGTGAATCTTCTCTGAACCGCCTCCAATGAAATAATATCTTTCCTTAAATAAAGGGACCAAAACTGTTCACAGTGAACAACTCTCACCAGTACCTTATACAGTGACAAGATTTCTCTACTCTTATACTCCAACCCCTTTGAAATAAGGGCCAACATTCCATCAGCCATCCTGATTACCTGCTGTACCCTGTGTGCTAGTTTTCTCTGTTTCATGAACAAGTCCCTCAGAGTCACTTTCTGTTGCTTTTTTCTCCATTTAAATAAAACTCTGTTCTTCTGTTCTCACTTCCAAAATGAACAACCTCACATTTTCCCATATTATACTCTGTTAACCAACTTTCTTCCCACTTATTCAATCTTCAATATTTCTTTGTAAACTGTTTGTATCCATTTCACAATTTGCCTTTCCATCTATTTTTGTCTGTCTGCAAATTTGGCTGTAGTTCATTCACTTCCTTTCTCCAACTTATTAATATATATTGTAAACGGGTGCAGTCCCAGCGCTGATCCCTGTGGAACCCACTGGTTACAGCTCACTAACCTGAAAAAGAACCTCTAATCCCCTCACGCTGTTTCTAGCCCATTGGTCAATTCTCTATCCCTGTCCATAAACTGCCTCCAACACGATGGGCACTTCTGATTTAACCTTTTGTGAGGTTCCTTGTCGAATGTCTTCTAGAAGTCCCAGTACAATATATCTACTGGCCCACCCCTATCCACCCTGGTTGTAACTTCCTTGAAAATCTCTCATAAATTAGTCAGACATGATTTTTCTTCCATGAAGCCCTGCTGAATCTGCTTGATTCGATCACGATTTTCCAAACGTGCTGCTATTACTGCCTTAATAACGGATTCCAACATTTTCCCAACAATAGATGTTAGACTAATCAGCCTATAGTTACTCACTTTTACCTCCCCTCCCTTTTTGAATGAGGTGTCTCACATTGGCAGGTTTCCAATCCTCCGCCTACTTCTCCAGGATCCAGGGATTTTTGGAAAATTACGTCCAATGCATCCACTATCCCTGTAGCGATTTCTTTCAGGATCCTCGGATCTAAGTCATCAGGATCAGGGCACCCACCTGCTTTCCCTAGTAATGGTACTTAATTCCTTCCCAATGTTCTTTAGTAATAATGGGATGTTTGAATTATCTTTAGTAATAATGGGATGTTTGAATTATCTTTAGTAATAATGGGATGTTTGAATTATCTTCCACTGTAAAGACTGATGCAAAATATCTGTTTAATTCCTCTGCCATTTCCTTGTTCCCCAGAGTGGGGAGGAAGGGCAGAGCCTAAGCTAGCTGGTGAAGACTAGGGGCACTGCGGTGGCACAATGATTAGCACTGCAGCCTCACAGTGCCGGGGACCTTTGTTCAATTCTGGCCTCAGGTCACTGTCTGTGTGAAGTTTGCACATTCTCCCCGTGTCTGCGTGGGTTCCCTCCGGGTGCTGCAGTTTTCTCCCACAGTCCAAAGATGTGTGGGTGAGGTTGATTGGCCGTGCTAAAATTGATCCTAGTGTTAGGGGGATTAGCAGGGTAAATATGTGGGGTTACAGGAATAAGGCCCGGGTGGGATTATGGTCGGTGCAGACTCGATGGGCTGAATGGCCTCCTTCTGAGCAGTTGGGATTCTATGATAACTATCTCACCAGATTCATGTTCTAAGAGGACTATGTTCACTTGGACCTCTCTCTGCCTTTTTATATATTTAAAGAAGCTCTTATGTAAGGTTTTATATTCCACACTGGTTTGCCTTGTAGCTCTTATTTTCATATTTAAGAATTATTTAGATGAGCATTTGAAACATCACAGCGTACAACACTGTGGGTCAAGTGCTGGAAAACAGAGAGGTGTTTGATATACAGGGTGAGCTGAACAGCCTCAATGTGAGCTGTAAAACACCAGGAGCATCACCATCCAAAAAAAAACCTTAAATAACAAACAAATGAGAAAATGAGAGACTTTCAGGCTTGTTCTTTGGGCAGTTTGAAAATGCAATCTTACAGCACCCAATCCCTTGTTTTGACATGGAGATGCCGGTCTTGGACTGGGGTAAAAACAGAAAGAAGTCTCACACCAGCTTAAAGTCCAACAGGTTTATTTGCAGCAAATGCCACTAACTTTCAGAATGCTGTTCCTTCGAAAGGTGCCACCTGTCAATCGATGAATCGAGCGTCACATCCTGTTCTTATGAGGGCATCTTTCACGTCTGGAGGTGTCAGTCGCGATCCTCCTCATCTGAGCAGATCCTGTGTAAACGGAGGGCTTGTCCGTAGGGAATGGCTCCTTTAACGTGTTTAGGATGGAAGCTGGAGAAGTGGGAGCATTGTGAGGTTATCCGTGGGTTTGCGGTACAGGGAGGTGCTGAGGTGACCGTCCTTGATGGAGATGCAAAAAGAACAAAGAAACAAAACCAGCCCGGGAAACAGGCCCTTCGGCCCAACGAGCCCGCGCTGCCATCTCAACACCACCCAGTCCCCCCCCCTTCACCCACGACCCCTGTCTAATGTTTTATGGTAAAAAGTCTGACAACACCAGGTTTTAGTCCAACCGATTTATTTGATAATATACTCACAAGCTTTCGAGAGGGGGCTGCCTCTTCATCAGGTGAATGGAGAGTTCTGGTCTCAGACAGAGCATATAAAGCACAGACAGTTTACAGATTACTGATTAGAATATGAATCCTTACAATGTTTTATGGCCATCCAGATTGAGGGAAACTAATTTAGGGACAATTTATTCCTGCCAATCAGCCTAAGAGCACATCTTTAGGGTGTGGGAGGAAACCGGAGCACCCGGAGAAAACCCACGCAAGCACGGGGAGAATGCGCAAACTCCCACAGACACCGGCCCAAATCCATGTGTCTGCACAGCAATCAGTGATAGTCACTGAGCTGTCGTGGTGCCCATCTGCTGGTCCAGATTAAGCGGACACTAACGACGTGAAGTACTAGGCTACTCTCGAAACATCCAAGAGCAGCCCTCGCACGACCCACCGTGTGTGCCCCTCGTTAGACAACAAGGTGGACCGACACACCTGCGGAGTAAAAGTGAAAAACATCAACACATGTAACAGTCGATTTCCAGGAATGTCCCGAGGCTCTGTACTGTGTACAGTCCCGAGTACTGTGTGCAGTTTTGGGCGCCGCACCTGCGCAAGGATATTTTGGCCCTGGAGGGAGTGCAGAGGAGGTTTACTCGGCTGATACCAGAGTTGAGGGGGTTGAGCTATGAGGAGAGGCTGAATAAACTAGGCTTGTACTCGTTAGAGTTTAGAAGAATGAGGGGAGATCTCATTGAGACGTATAAGATGATGAATGGGATGGATAGGATAGAGGTGGAGAGACTGTTCCCACTCAAAAAAGACAGTAGGACTAGGGGGCACAGCCTCAAGATAAAGAGGAGGCGGTTTAGAACAGAGTTGAGGGAGGAACTTCTTCACTCAAAGGGTGGTGAATCTCTGGAATTCTCTGCCCGTTGAAGTGGTGGAGGCTGCCTCGCTAAATATTTTTAAGAAACGGGTTGATGGGTTTTTGATAAGAGAAGGGATTAAGGGTTATGGGGAGAGGGCGGGAAGGTGGAGCTGAGTCACGACAGATCAGCCATGATCTCATTGAATGGCGGGGGCAGGCTCGAAGGGCCAGATGGCCTACTCCTGCTCCTATTTCTTATGTTCTTATGTTCTCTGACCCTTTTTAAAACAGTCTCCTATAACCCTCCATCCCTGTTTTGCTCATGTGTCTATCTAAGTAAACCTTAAACAAGTCCAGCGTGCCTGCCTCCACCACCTTACTTGGCAGTGTATTCCATACCCCCACGGCCCTCTGTGTGAAAAACCTCCCTCTAGGATCCAAATTATACCTCTCCCCCCCTCACCCTTAGCTCGTGACCCTCGTGATATTTGTCTCTAATCCAGGAAAAAGTCTGCCACTGTTTACTCTATCTTCATTATTTTATACACCTCTATCAGATCCCCCCCTTAATCTGCGTCTTTCTAAGGAAAACAGTCCCAGTTTACCCAATCTTTCCTCATAACCCAGTCCTTCCATACCAGGCAGCATCCTGGTAAACCTCCTCTGCACTCACTCCAGGGTCTCCATGTCCCTTCAGTAGTAAGGTGACCAGAACTGGACGCAGTACTCCAAATGTGGCCTAACCAATGAACCAACTGCAACATTAGACTCCAGCTCTTATACTCTATACCCCTTCCTATAAAGGCTAGCATTCCATAAGCTTTCTTCACAACCTTCTCCACCTGTGTTGCCACCTTTCAGAGACTTGTGCACTTGCACTCCCAGGTCCCTCTGCATTTCTATACTCTTAATAGGTCTACTCACGTGCTCACTGTGTCCTCTACATTATTCCTTCCAAAATGCATCACCTCACATTTATCAGGATTAAATTCCATCTGCCATTTATCTGCCCAATATACCAGCCTCTCAAGACCAACCGCAACATTATCATCAAACCAGCAGACAAAGGAGGGGCCATCGTCATCCTGAACTGAAAGGATTACTGCAAAGAAGTGTACGGACAACTGAACAATGAGGAACACTACAGACAGTTACCCACAGACCCTACCAAAGAACACACCCGACAACTCAACACTCTGATCAACAGACTGATCAAGACCTTTGATCCGGACCTTCAGATCACCCTCCGTGCTCTCATCCCACGTACTCCCCACGTTGGAGATCTCTACTGCCTCCCGAAGATACCTGGCCGTCCCATTGTAATGGGCGAGAATCTCCGGCTACATCGAGGGCATCCTGAAACCCATTGTACAAAGAATCCCCAGCTTTTGTCGCAACACCACAGATTTCCTACTGAAACTCAGCACACACGGAGCAGTTGAACCAGGGACACTCCTCACCACAATGGATGTCCCGGCACTCTACATCAACATCCCCCACAACGATGGCATTGCTGCGACTGCCGCAGTACTTCAACACCGACAAATGCCAGTTTCCAGATGCAATTTTACAACTCATCCGCTTTATCCTGGACCACAATGTCTTCACCTTCAACAATCAGTTTTCATCCAGACACACGGAACAGCCATGGGGACCAAATTCGGACCTCAATATGCCAACATCTTCATGCACATAAGAACATAAGAACATAAGAACATAAGAAATAGGAGCAGGAGTAGGCCATCTGGCCCTTCGAGCCTGCCCCGCCATTCAATAAGATCATGGCTGATCTGTTGTGGCTCAGTTCCACTTTCCCGCCCTCTCCCCATAACCCTTAATCCCTTCTCTTATCAAAAACCCATCAACCCGTTTCTTAAAAATATTTAGCGAGGCAGCCTCCACCACTTCAACGGGCAGAGAATTCCAGAGATTCACCACCCTTTGAGTGAAGAAGTTCCTCCTCAACTCCGTTCTAAACCCCCCCATTATCTTGAGGCTGTGCCCCCTAGTCCTACTGTCTTTTTTGAGCGGGAAGAGTCTCTCCACCTCTATCCTATCCATCCCATTCATCATCTTATACGTCTCAATGAGATCTCCCCTCATTCTTCTAAACTCTAACGAGTACAAGCCTAGTTTATTCAGCCTCTCCTCATAGCTCAACCCCCTCAACTCCGGTATCAGCCGAGTAAACCTCCCTCTGCACTCCCTCCCAAGGCCAAAATATCCTTGCGCAGGTGCGGCGCCCAAAACTGCATACAGTACTCCAGCTGCGGCCTCACCAATGCCCTATACAGCTGCAGCAAGACCTCCCTACTTTTATATTCAATCCCCCTCGCTATGAAGGCCAGCATCCCATTCGCCTTCCTGACCACCTGCTGCACCTGCAAGCTGGGTTTTTGTGACTCATGCACAAGGACCCCGAGGTCCCTCTGCACCGTCGCCTGCTGCAGTTTTTCGCCCCGTAAGTAATAGTCCTTCCTACCATTCTTCCTACCAAAGTGGACCACCTCACACTTGCCAACATTAAATTCCATTTGCCATTTCCTGGTCCATTCGCCCAGCCTATCTAGATCCTTCTGCAGACTCTCCACACCCTCCACACAATTTGCCGTTCCCCCAATCTTGGTGTCATCCGCAAATTTCGACACCCTGCACTCGGTTCCCTCCTCCAGATCATCTATATAAATGGTAAATAGCTGAGGCCCCAGCACCGACCCCTGGGGCACTCCACTAGTCACCAACCGCCAATCCGAATAGCACCCGTTGACCCCCACTCTCTGCCTCCTATTTGACAACCAATCCTCTATCCACGCTAACACCCTACCCCCAACTCCAAGTCCCCTGACCTTCTGCAATAACCTCTTATGAGGTACCTTGTCAAACGCCTTCTGAAAATCCAGAAAGACCACATCCACCGGCTCTCCTCTATCCACCGCCCTAGACACATCCTCATAGAACTCCAGTAAATTTGTCAGACACGACTTCCCTTTAATGAAACCGTGCTGCGTCTGCTCTATCAAGCAATTCCCTTCAAGATGCCTCGCAATTTCCTCTTTAATGACGGATTCTAACATTTTACCTACCACAGACGTTTAAACTAACCGGCCTATAATTCCCCGCCTTTTGCCTGGCACCCTTCTTAAACAACGGTGTAACATTAGCCGTTTTCCAATCTTCCGGCACTTCCCCGGAATCCAGCGACGTCTGGAAAATAACCACCAAAGCATCCACTATCACCTCCGCCATTTCTTTCAGAACCCTCAGATGCATTCCATCCGGTCCTGGGGACTTGTCCACAATCAGCCCCTCCAGTCTGTCGAGCACCACCTCTCTAGTAACAGTAATGTCATTAAGACCCTCCATTCCTACCACCTTTCCATCGCTAACACCCGGCAAATTATTCACGTCCTCCTCCGTGAAGACGGAACAAAAAAGTTATTCAATACCTTAGCCATATCCCCATCCCCTACCACTAGGTCCCCTTTCTCATCCTCTAAAGGACCAAAGACTTCTTCACCCCACAGGACCTTCAACCGATGCTACACACTCGAAACATTGATGACATTTTCTTCCTTTTGGCCTCATGGGGAACAATCACTGAAACAACTATATGACATCATCAACAAGTTCTATCCCACCATCAGACTCACCCTGGACTATTCCCCAGAATCAGTTGCATTCTTGGACACACGCATCTCCATTAAGGACGGTCACCTCAGCACCTCACTGTACCGTAAACCCACAGACAATCTCCACAATGCTCCACTTCTCCAGTTTCCACCCTAAACACGCTAAAGAAGCCATTCCCTACGGACAAGCCCTCCGTTTACACAGGATCTGCTCAGATGAGGAGGATCGTGACAGACACCTCTAGATGCTGAAAGATGCCCTCATAAGAACAGGATGTGGCGCTCAACTCATCGATCCACCGTTCTGATACACCACAGCGAAAAACCACACCGACCTCCTCAGAAGATAAACACAGGACCCTTTGTCGTCCAGTACTTCCCCGGAGCGGAGAAGCTACGACATCTTCTCCGGAGTCTTCAACATATCATTGATGAAGACGAACATCTCGCCAGGGCCATCCCCACACTCCCACTTCTTGCCTTCAAACAACCGCACAACCTCAAACAGACCATTGTTCGCAGCAAACTACCCAGCCTTCAGGAGAACAGTGACCACAGCACCACACAACCCTGCCACAGCAACCTCTGCAAGACATGCCGGATCATCGACATGGATACCATCATCACACGTGAGAATACCATCCACCAGGTACATGATAAATACTCTTGCAACTCGGCCAACATTGTCTACCTGATACATTGCAAGAAAGGATGTCCTGAAGCATGGTACATTGGGGAGACCATGCAGACGCTACTCACGTGCTCACTGTGTATGAACATCACTCGACAGTCACCAGGCAAGACTGTTCCCTTCCTGTTGGTGAACACTTCAGTGGTCACGGGCATTCAGCCTCTGACCTTCGGGTAAGCATCTCCAAGGCGGCCTTCACGACACACAACAGCACAGAGTCGCTGAACAGAGACTGATAGCCAAGTTCCACACACATGAGGACGGTCTCAACAGGAATCTTGGGTTCATGTCGCACTATCTGTAACCCCCGTGACTTGCCTGGGTTTGCAAAACCTCACTCACTGTACTGTCTGGAGACAATACACATCTCTTTAAACTGGGCTTAACTCTCTCTCCACTAACACTGTCTGTACCTTTAAGACTTGATTACCTGTAAAGATCACATTCCAATCATTATTCTGTAAATTGAGTTTGTGTCTTTGTGCCCTGTTTGTGATCAGAACTCCCACTCACCTGACGAAGGGGCAGTGCTCCGAAAACTTGTGCTATAAATAAACCTGTTGGACTTTAAGCTGGTGTTGTGAGACTGCTACTTGTTTTGACAGCAGTGATAATCACTCGTGCAGCGAGGGAGGGGAGAGCCTACGCTAGCTGGTGAAGCTGGCTGTCCGAGCACCATTGTATTCTCCCCTCCCCCTGGCTAAGCATCTCATTAATGTGCATATTAGCTTTGCGACCTTTTTGTGTGCTGCGCAAGCCCGAATTTCAGTTGCACACGCTATGTCCCTGGCACGGTGAGCTGGTGAGATCGCAGCTGTGGGGGCATCTTAACAAAAGGTGGCAGATTCTGCTGAGAAAAACGGTGTGTTTCTCTCCGGAGAAACCGGTCGGGATTCTCTCCGGAGAAACCGGTCGGGATTCTCTCCGGAGAAACCGGTCGGGATTCTCTCCGGATCTTCTGAAACTCTGCCTAAAAATCAAAGATGCATCATAGACACCTTCATGCAGAGGGAGAGGGTGGGGTCAAGTCCAGTGACACTAAGATCCAGGCACCCTGATCACAACAGGGATAAACCTCCTCCCACCCAGCCCACAACAGAGGTCTCAGAGGTTGCCCTCCCTATCTCTGATTGGAGTTGGCACTTCACTCCCTCCCCGTCATCGGTTCCTTCCCTCCAAACCCCCGATCATCAGTCATCCACCCACCCCCCGTCACCACTCCGCTAACGGTCATCACCGGTATCCCCTCCTCCTCCGTCTGCTCCCAACCTACAACCAAATCTGAATGAATCACCCACCCCGCACCCCCCATGCGGCTCCCACTGGGGCTTGTCTGGGTTTGCAAAATCTCACTAACTTGTCCTGTCTGGAGACAATACACATCTCTTTAACCTGTGCTTAACACTCTCTCCACTCACATTGTCTGTACCTTTAAGATTTGATTACCTGTAAAGACTCACATTCCAACCATTATTCTGTAAATTGAGTTTGTGTCTTTATATACCCTGTTTGTGAACAGAACTCCCACTCACCTGACGAAGGAGCAGCGCTCCGAAAGCTAGTGGCTTTCGCTACCAAATAAACCTGTTGGACTCTAACCTGGTGTTGTGAGACTTCTTACTGAGTTCCAGCCTGTGCTAAGGGATGTTGTTGGGGGCTGCCTGGGAATGTCCTCTCCTCTGGGGGCTATGCTCACCTTTACACCTCCGGGGAGCCCCCAGGACAGGTTCACATCTCAGTGAGCCTGTTGTAAAGAGCTCTGGTGAGGCTCACTGAGCAACCAACAAGGGTGGAAATCCTGAAGCGAATGCTCGTTCCTGACACACTAATGCATTAAAATCAGCTTCCGGCCTCCCACTGTGTGTTTCACACCACTGGTGAGGAGATCGGAAACTCCCCAGCGCAAGTCTGTTCAAACACAAAGACCACTTCAAACTCAGAGAGACATGACTGCTGCTCACAATACCAAGCACATTGAGACATGAGGAACTTCACTGCTTCTTGTAAAATCTTGTTCAATAATTCTATTTGATTCATAAATACTAGTGATTCATACCTTGTAGGCCAAGCACAACTCAGGACACTAGTGTTAGAAATTTGAAAGCTGGACCTTAGGGCACGATGGTTAGCACTGCTCCCTCGCAACATCATTCCCAGCTTGGGTCACTGTAGAACATAGAACATAGAACATTACAGCACAAACAGGCCCTTCGGCCCTCGAGTTGCGCCGATCGCATCAACCCCACCAATCTATAGACCTATCTATAACCCCCAATCCCATTAAACCCCATATACTCATCCAGAAGTCTTTTAAAAGACCCCAGCGAGTTCGCCCCCACCACCGATGACGGCAGCCGATTCCAATCACTCACCACCCTCTGAGTGAAAAACTTACCCCTAACATCACCTCTGTACTTCCCTCCCCGCACCTTAAATCTGTGTCCTCTCGTAGCGACCATTTCAACCCGGGGAAATAGCCTCTGAGAATCCACCCTATCTATTCCTCTCAACATTTTATAAACTTCTATCAGGTCGCCTCTCAACCTTCGCCTCTCCAGGGAAAAGAGTCCCAGCTCCCTCAACCTATCTTCATAAGGCATGCCTCCCAGTCCAGGCAACATCCTTGTAAATCTCCTCTGCACCCTTTCAATAGCTTCTACGTCTTTCCTATAGTGAGGCGACCAGAACTGCGCACAGTACTCCAAATGAGGCCTGACGAGGGTCCTGTAAAGTTGCAGCATTACCTCCCGACTCCTAAACTGTCTGCCGGTTCTCTGTGTGGGTTTCCTCTGGTTTGGGCAAAGTCCAAAAGATGTGCTGGTTAGGTGGACTGGCCGTGCTAAATTCTCCCTCGGTGTACCCAAACAGGCCGAGTGTGGTGATTAAGGGATTTTCACAGTAACTTCAGCCGCGATTCTCCCAACACAACCTGCAACTTTTCTGGCAGGTCATGCTGGGAATGTGAGTGTTGGCCATTTGATGGGTTCCCCGTCAGCTTTTACAACCCACATGTATCTCCCAGCCAGAGGAAAATGGCACTGACAGAAACCTGTGGACTGCTGATTAGCACGATTTACACATCTTTATATGTCATCATCAGGATCCACATGGCAATCTCCACTCACATCTGTATCTCCCACTGCTTTGGTGTGAACCAGGAAATGGTCTGGCCTGGTAATGTCTCCTAATAATCTCCCTTGGCACAGGCGTGGCAGCCTTGAGCTGGCACGAGGGGGTAAGTGCTGCTGGCGGAGTGTGGGGGGAATGTTCCGGGCAGGCCCTCCTCCTGCTGTCTCCAGAACAGCTGGCCCATGGACCAGTGATATCTGGGGTGGGGGTTGGATCTGGCAGCTTCTATTTTCTTACAGCTCTCCTGGTGAGGTTCTGTCAGGGAGTCCTGCCCCCCACCCGCCCCCACTCCCCCAGGGTAGCGCTGTAGTGCAATGTGGCAGGCAGCCTCATGAGCTCCCCTCCCCCTCCACCGCCTCCCCCTTTACAGGGACACGGTCTTGCTGTGGGGGGTTGGTCAGGGACTGTATTAAATGCGCTAAAAGCGGGTCACGCGTGGCACCATGGATTGTTTGGTGTTGCCAGCACCCACAAGTGGGAGTTTTGGCCCCAAGAGAGGGATTGAGCTGGTTCTGGATTTATTGCAGCCAATGAAAATAATCCATCATTCTACCTTCTTTCCAAACACCACAGATGGATCTTGGATTGATCGATTTGGAGCTGGCCGTATTGGTGGAGGCTCAGGAGGTGGTGGGCATGGAGAGACCACTACAGGAACAGCCACTACCAGTCCCTCAGGCAGGAGGGCAGGGGCTGCCGCTGAGGGCCAGGCGGTAGGTGAGGAGGCTCCCGAGAGGATGAACAGAAGGTGGATGGGTCCTGTAATCCACTCAAGGCCCATCTCGGAAGAGATGTGCTGTCACCAGCTGCCCCCGTCCAACCCCACGGTGTGACACATTTATCCCTGGCACCTGAGGGGTGGGACAGCCACCCCGCTCCCCGTGGATGTGAAGGTGATGGCTGCCCTCAATTTCTATGCCTCCAGGTCATTCCAGGAAATGGTCTGGCCTGGTAATGTCTCCTAACAATCTCCCTAGCTGACCTCAGTGACCGAGCTGGGATCTCCCAGGTCTCTGTAGACTTTATGTTGACATTCACTTTTCAGTTCCAGTTTCCAAAGTTCAAATTCTCTTTTCCTTTCTGTTCTGTCGAGGTTATTTTTCCCTTGTCTGTAATTCCAGCAGTTTTAATTATTTTGCTTGTTCCTCGCTCTTGTTTTCTGCTGCAATTGCCTCCCTCTCTTTTGCTTTCACTTCTACTTCAAGCTGGGACTCGCTGGGTAGCTGGTGCAGACATGATGGGCTGAATGGCCTTTTTCTGTGCTAGAATCCCCACAGTGCAGAGAGAGGCCATTCGGCCCACCAAGTCTTTACCAACCACAATTCCATCCAGGCCCTATTCCCATAACCCCACACACTTACCCTGACACTAACCTCACCCCCACATCATTGGACTGTGGAAGGAATGCGGAGCACCTGGAGGAAACCCATGCAGAAATGGGGAGAATGTACAAATGCCGCACAGACAGTGACCCAGGCCGGGAATCGAACCCGGGTCCCTGGTGCTGTGAGACAGCAGCAAGTGAGCGCCATGCTGTAAAAGTCTATATCCAAATGCAGCAAGACCCGGATAACAGCCCAGCTTCAGCTGATAATGGTGAATAAAGGCAATGGCCAACTCCAACCAGACAGTCAACCATTCCCACAGCTGGAGCCTCCACCCTCACCGCCCCTGAATGGAGAGCCCCACTCCCCGCCCACCAGCACCCAGCCCCGCCCCACTCCCCGCCCACCAGCACCCAGCCCCGCCCACCAGCACCCAGCCCCGCCCACCAGCACCCAGCCCCACCCCACTTCCCGCCCACCAGCACCCAGCCCCGCCCCACTCCCCGCCCACCAGCACCCAGCCCCGCCCACCAGCACCCAGCCCCGCCCCACTCCCCGCCCACCAGCACCCAGTCCCGCCACACTCCCCGCCCACCAGCACCCAACCCCGCCCCACTCCCCGCCCACCAGCACCCAGCCACGCCCCACTCTCCACCCACTAGCACCCAGCCCCGCCCACCAGCACCCAGCCCCGCCCCACTCCCCGCCCACCAGCACCCAGCCCCGCCCCACTCCCCGCCCACCAGCACCCAGCCCCGCCCCACTCCCCGCCCACCAGCACCCAGCCCCGCCCCACTCCCCGCCCACCAGCGCCCAGCCCCGCCCCGCTCCCCGCCCACCAGTGCCCAGCCCCGCCCCGCTCCCCGCTCACCAGCACCCAGCCCCGCCCCACTCCCCGCCCACCAGCACCCAGCCCCGCCCCACTCCCCGCCCACCAGCACCCAGCCCCGCCCCACTCCCCGCCCACCAGCACCCAGCCCCGCCCCACTCCCCGCCCACCAGCACCCAGCCCCGCCCCACTCCCCGCCCACCAGCACCCAGCCCCGCCCCACTCCCCGCCCACCAGCACCCAGCCCTGCCCACCAGCACCCAGCCCCGCCCCAATCCCCGCCCACCAGCACCCAGCCACGCCCCACTCTCCACCCACCAGCACCCAGCCCCGCCCACCAGCACCCAGCCCCGCCCCACTCCCCGCCCACCAGCACCCAGCCCCGCCCCACTCCCCGCCCACCAGCACCCAGCCCCGCCCCACTCCCCGCCCACCAGCACCCAGCCCCGCCCCACTCCCCGCCCACCAGCACCCAGCCCCGCCCCACTCCCCGCCCACCAGCGCCCAGCCCCGCCCCGCTCCCCGCCCACCAGCGCCCAGCCCCGCCCCGCTCCCCGCTCACCAGCACCCAGCCCCGCCCCACTCCCCGCCCACCAGCACCCAGCCCCGCCCCACTCCCCGCCCACCAGCACCCAGCCCCGCCCCACTCCCCGCCCACCAGCACCCAGCCCCGCCCCACTCCCCGCCCACCAGCACCCAGCCCCGCCCCACTCCCCGCCCACCAGCACCCAGCCCTGCCCACCAGCACCCAGCCCCGCCCCAATCCCCGCCCACCAGCACCCAGTCCCGCCCCACTCCCCGCCCACCAGCACCCAACCCCGCCCCACTCCCCGCCCACCAGCACCCAGCCCCGCCGCACTCCCCGCCCACCCGCACCCAGCCCCGCCCCACTCCCCGCCCACCAGCACCCAGCCCTGACCCACTCCCCGCCCACAGCGCCCCAGCCCCGTCCCACTCCCCGCCCACCAGCACCCAGCCCCGCCCCACTCCCCGCCCACCAGCCCCCAGCCCCGCCCCACTCCCCGCCCACCAGCGCCCAGCCCCGCCCCACTCCCCGCCCACCAGCGCCCAGCCCCGCCCCACTCCCCGCCCACAGCGCCCCAGCCCCGCCCCACTCCCCGCCCACCAGCACCCAGCCCCGCCCCACTCCCCGCCCACCAGCACCCAGCCCCGCCCCACTCCCCGCCCACAGTGCCCCAGCCCCGCCCCACTCCCCGCCCACCAGCACCCAGCCCCGCCCCACACCCCGCCCACCATGGCCCAGCCCCGGCCCGCTCCCCGCCCGCCAGGGCCCAGCCCCGCCCCGCTCCCCGCCAGCCCCGCCCCCCAGCGCCCCAGCCCCGCCCACCAGCGCCCCAGCCCCGCCCCTCTCTCCGCCCACCAGCACCCCAGCCCCGCCCACCTGCGCCCCAGCCCCGCCCCTCTCCGCCGACCTTCGCCCCAGCCCCGCCCCTCTCTCCGCCGACCTGCGCCCCAGCCCCGCCCCTCTCTCCGCCGACCTGCGCCCCGGCCCCGCCCCTCTCCGCCGACCAGCACCCCAGCCCCGCCCACCAGCACCCCAGCCCCGCCCACCTGCGCCCCAGCCCCGCCCCTCTCCGCCGACCAGTACCCCAGCCCCGCCCACCTGCGCCCCAGCCCCGCCCCTCTCCACCGACCAGCACCCCAGCCCCGCCCACCAGCGCCCCAGCCCCGCCCACCAGCACCTAGTCCCGCCCACCAGCACCCCAGCCCCGCCCTCCAGCACCCCAGCCCCGCCCTCCAGCACACCAGCCCCGCCCTCCAGCACACCAGCCCCGCCCTCCAGCACACCAGCCCCGCCCTCCAGCACACCAGCCCCGCCCTCCAGCACACCAGCCCCGCCAGTCAGCGCCTCAGCCCCGCCCCCGCCCCCCAGGCTTCCAGCCTCGCAACTCATCTCGCTTTCCACCAATCAGAGCTCTATCCTCGTCCACTCCCCGCTCTCCCCCAATCCCGCCCCACTCCTTGCTCTCTGCCAATCAGAACTCGAGCCCGCTCTGTGCTCCTGGTTCCAACGCCGGCAGACCCTCATCATCACGTGTTACGGATCAGGTGACCTGCAGTAGCGGGAGGACAGCGCCTCCAGCGGCGCGCAGACAGCGGTACAGCCCGAGCCTGAGCCCGGGACCGGGACCGGGGGGAGAGGGAGCCGCCTGGAGACCGGGACCGAGCCCGGGGGAACCGGGAAGACGGAGCGAGCCAGCGAGGGGACAGCACCGGGAGAGGTAGGGCCGAGTGGGGCGGGGGGGGGGGGTAGTGGGGCGGGGGGGGGGTAGTGGGGGCGGGGGGGGGGTAGTGGGGCGGGGGGGGGGGGTGGTGGGGAGTGGGGGGGGGGTGGTGGGGAGTGGGGGGGGGGTGGTGGGGAGTGGGGGGCGGGTGGGGAGTGGGGGGCGGGGGGGGCGGTGGGGAGTGGGGAGCGGGGGGGGGCGGTGGGGAGTGGGGGGCGGTGGGGAGTGGGGGGCGGTGGGGGGGCGGTGGGGAGTGGGGGGCGGGGGGGGGCGGTGGGGAGTGGGGGGCGGGGGGGGGCGGTGGGGAGTGGGGGGCGGGGGGGGGCGGTGGGGAGTGGGGGCGGTGGGGGGGCGGTGGGGAGTGGGGGGCGGGGGGGGGGCGGTGGGGAGTGGGGGGCGGGGGGGGGGCGGTGGGGAGTGGGGGGGCGGGGGGGGGGGCGGTGGGGAGTGGGGGGCGGGGGGGGGGCGGTGGGGAGTGGGGGGCGGTGGGGAGTGGGGGGCGGGGGGGGGGTGGTGGGGAGTGGGGGGCGGTGGGGAGTGGGGGGCGGTGGGGAGTGGGGGGCGGTGGGGAGTGGGGGGCGGTGGGGAGTGGGGGGCGGGGGGGGGTGGGGGGCGGGGGGGGCGGTGGGGGAAGTGGGGGGCGGGGGGGGCGGTGGGGGAGTGGGGGGCGGGGGGGGCGGTGGGGGAGTGGGGGGCGGGGGGGGCGGGGGGGAGTGGGGGCGGGGGGGGAGTGGGGGGCGGGGGGGGAGTGGGGGGCGGTGGGGGAGTGGGGGGCGGGGGGGGGCGGTGGGGGAGTGGGGGGCGGGGGGGGCGGTGGGGGAGTGGGGGGCGGGGGGGGCGGGGGGGGAGTGGGGGGGGGTGGTGGGGGGCGGGGGGGGTGGTGGGGGGCGGGGGGGGCGGTGGGGGGCGGTGGGGAGTGGGGGGGGTGGTGGGGGGCGGGGGGGGGGCGGTGGGGGGCGGTGGGGAGTGGGGGGGGTGGTGGGGGGCGGGGGGGGTGGTGGGGGGGCGGTGGGGGGCAGGTGGGGAGTGGGGGGGGTGGTGGGGGGCGGGGGGGGTGGTGGGGAGTGGGGGGCGGTGGGGAGTGGGGGGCGGGGGGGGGCGGTGGGGGAGTGGGGGGCGGGGGGGGGCGGTGGGGAGTGGGGGGCGGGGGGGGCGGTGGGGAGTGGGGGGCGGGGGGGGCGGTGGGGGAGTGGGGGGCGGGGGGGGGGGCGGTGGGGAGTGGGGGGCGGGGGGGGGCGGTGGGGAGTGGGGGGCGGGGGGGGCGGTGGGGAGTGGGGGGCGGGGGGGGGCGGTGGGGAGTGGGGGGCGGGGGGGGGGGGTGGGGGAGTGGGGGGGGCGGGGGGGGCGGTGGGGAGTGGGGGGCGGGTGGGGAGTGGGGGGCGGTGGGGAGTGGGGGGCGGGGGGGGTGGTGGGGAGTGGGGGGCGGGGGGGGGGTGGGGGAGTGGGGGGCGGGGGGGGCGGTGGGGGAGTGGGGGGCGGTGGGGGGGCGGTGGGGAGTGGGGGGCGGGGGGGGGGCGGTGGGGAGTGGGGGGCGGGGGGGGGGCGGTGGGGAGTGGGGGGCGGGGGGGGGCGGTGGGGAGTGGGGGGCGGGGGGGGGGCGGTGGGGAGTGGGGGGCGGTGGGGAGTGGGGGGCGGGGGGGGGGTGGTGGGGAGTGGGGGGCGGTGGGGAGTGGGGGGCGGTGGGGAGTGGGGGGCGGTGGGGAGTGGGGGGCGGTGGGGAGTGGGGGGCGGGGGGGGGTGGGGGGCGGGGGGGGGCGGGTGGGGAGTGGGGGGCGGGGGGGGCGGTGGGGGAGTGGGGGGCGGGGGGGGCGGTGGGGGAGTGGGGGGCGGGGGGGGCGGGGGGGAGTGGGGGGCGGGGGGGAGTGGGGGGCGGGGGGGGAGTGGGGGGCGGTGGGGGAGTGGGGGGCGGGGGGGCGGTGGGGGAGTGGGGGGCGGGGGGGGCGGTGGGGGAGTGGGGGGCGGGGGGGGCGGGGGGGAGTGGGGGGGTGGTGGGGGGCGGGGGGGGTGGTGGGGGGCGGGGGGGGGCGGTGGGGGGCGGTGGGGAGTGGGGGGGGTGGTGGGGGGCGGGGGGGGGCGGTGGGGGGCGGTGGGGAGTGGGGGGGGTGGTGGGGGGCGGGGGGGGTGGTGGGGGGCGGTGGGGGGGCGGTGGGGAGTGGGGGGGGTGGTGGGGGGCGGGGGGGGTGGTGGGGAGTGGGGGGCGGTGGGGAGTGGGGGGCGGGGGGGGGGCGGTGGGGGAGTGGGGGGCGGGGGGGGCGGTGGGGAGTGGGGGGCGGGGGGGGCGGTGGGGAGTGGGGGGCGGGGGGGGCGGTGGGGGAGTGGGGGGCGGGGGGGGCGGTGGGGAGTGGGGGGGCGGGGGGGGCGGTGGGGAGTGGGGGGCGGGGGGGGGGCGGTGGGGAGTGGGGGGCGGGGGGGGCGGTGGGGAGTGGGGGGCGGGGGGGGGGGTGGGGGAGTGGGGGGCGGGGGGGGGCGGTGGGGAGTGGGGGGCGGGTGGGGAGTGGGGGGCGGTGGGGAGTGGGGGGCGGGGGGGGTGGTGGGGAGTGGGGGGCGGGGGGGGGGTGGGGGAGTGGGGGGCGGGGGGGGCGGTGGGGAGTGGGGGGCGGTGGGGAGTGGGGGGCGGGGGGGGTGGTGGGGAGTGGGGGGCGGGGGGGGGGGGTGGGTGAGTGGGGGGCGGGGGGGGCGGTGGGGAGTGGGGGGCGGGGGGGGGCGGGGGGGGCGGGGGGGCGGTGGGGGAGTGGGGGGCGGGGGGGGGCGGTGGGGAGTGGGGGGGCGGGGGGGGCGGTGGGGAGTGGGGGGCGGGGGGAGTGGGGGGCGGTGGGGAGTGGGGGGCGGGGGGGGCGGTGGGGAGTGGGGGGCGGGGGGGGCGGGTGGGGGAGTGGGGGGCGGGGGGGGCGGTGGGGGAGTGGGGGGCGGGGGGGGCGGTGGGGAGTGGGGGGGGTGGTGGGGATGTGGGGGGCGGGGGGGGGGGGTGGGGAGTGGGGGGCGGGGGGGGCGGTGGGGAGTGGGGGGGGTGGTGGGGAGTGGGGGGCGGGGGGGGGGGGGTGGGGGGAGTGGGGGGCGGGGGGGGCGGTGGGGAGTGGGGGGCGGGGGGGGGGGGTGGGGGAGTGGGGGGGCGGGGGGAGCGGTGGGGAGTGGGGGGCGGGGGGGCGGTGGGGGAGTGGGGGGCGGGGGGGGGGGTGGGGGAGTGGGGGGCGGGGGGGGCGGTGGGGAGTGGGGGGCGGGGGGGCAGTGGGGGAGTGGGGGGCGGGGGGGGGCGGTGGGGAGTGGGGGGCGGTGGGGAGTGGGGGGGGTGGTGGGGAGTGGGGGGCGGGGGGGGCGGTGGGGAGTGGGGGGGCGGGGGGGGGCGGTGGGGAGTGGGGGGCGGTGGGAGGGGGCGGTGGGGAGTGGGGGGCGGTGGGGAGTGGGGGGCGGTGGGGAGTGGGGGCGGGGGGGGCGGTGGGGAGTGGGGGGCGGGGGGGGCGGTGGGGAGCGGGGGGCGGGGGGGGCGGGGGGGAGTGGTGGGGGCGGGGGGGGCGGTGGGGAGCGGGGGGCGGGGGGGGCGGTGGGGAGCGGGGGGCGGTGGGGAGCGGGGGGGCGGTGGGGAGCGGGGGGCGGGGGGGGGGGGCGGTGGGGAGCGGGGGGCGGTGGGGAGTGGGGGGGCGGGGGGGGGGGGGGCGGTGGGGAGTGGGGGGCGGTGGGGAGTGGGGGGCGGTGGGGAGTGGGGGGCGGTGGGGAGTGGGGGGCGGGGGGGGCGGTGGGGAGTGGGGGGTGGGGGGGGTGGGGGGTGGGGGGGGGTGGGGAGTGGGGGGGTGGGGGGTGGGGAGTGGGGGGGGTGGGGAGTGGGGGGTGGGGGGGGGTGGGGGAGTGGGGAGTGGGGGGGGTGGGGAGTGGGGGGGGGGCGGGGGGGTGGGGGGGGTGGGGGAGTGGGGGGGTGGGGAGTGGGGGGGGTGGGGAGTGGGGGGTGGGGAGTGGGGGGGGTGGGGAGTGGGTCGACGTTCCAAACGTCGCTGGATTCCGGGGAAGTGCCGGAAGATTGGAAAACGGCTAATGTTACGCCGTTGTTTAAGAAGGGTGCCAGGCAAAAGGCAGGGAATTATAGGCCGGTTAGTTTAACGTCTGTTGTAGGAAAATGTTAGAATCCGTCATCAAGGAGGAAATAGCGAGGCATCTTGAGGGGAACTGCTTGATAGAGCAGACTCAGCACGGTTTTGTTAAGGGGAAGTCGTGTCTGACAAATTTATTGGAGTTCTATAGGATGTGTCTAGGGTGGTGGATAGAGGAGAGCCGGTGAATGTGGTCTTTCTTGATTTTCAGAAGGCGTCTGACGAGGTTAAACAAGGTTAACCTCAAGAGGTTATTGCAGAAGGTAAGGGAGCATGGAGTTGGGGGTCGGGTGTTAGCGTGGATAGAGGATTGGCTGTCTAATAGGAGGCAGAGAGTGGGGGTCAACGGGTGCTATTCGGATTGGCGGATGGTGACTAGTGGAGTGTCCCAGGGGTCGGTGCTGGGGCCTCAGCTATTTACCATTTATATAGATGATCTGGAGGAGGGAACCGAGTGCAGGGTGTCTAAATTTGCTGATGACACCAAGATTGGGGGAACGGCAAATTGTGTGGAGGGTGTGAGAGTCTGCAGAAGGATCTAGATAGGCTGGGCGAATGGGCCAGGAAATGGCAAGTGGAATTTAATGTTGGCAAGTGCGAGGTGGTCCCACTTTGGAAGGAATAATGGTAGGAAGGACTATTACTTACGTGGCGAAAAACTGCAGCAGGCGACGGTGCAGAGGGACCTCGGGGTCCTATTTCTTATGTTCTTATCCTGCCCATTTCCTGAAGTTGACAAACCGAAACATCTGTCTTATCTGCCTTAAATGTGATCGAACATCCACAATCTTCTGTGCTAGCGGAAGCTTTGATGAACCTTTATGCAACACTGGTTCAGCATCAACTGGATTATTGTGCCTAGTTGTGGAAGTGTGTGTGGCTTTAAAATGGGTGCAGAAAAGAGTAGTTTTGAATAGAAGGATAGATTTGCAAAGCTCGTAAGTGAAGAAAAGATCGAAAGAAGTTTGATGGAGGTGTTCGAAATCATCTGGGACCTACTTGCAGTAGTTTAGGAGAAATCTTTGCCATTGGCGGAAGGGTCAAATGGCCTACTCTTATTTTCTCTTTTATTTGGAACATGTTTGAGGAGCTGAATGTTGACTCGTGTTCTTTCATTCCAGTTTAAACATTTCAGAACTGGATTGATAAAAGTTTGTGTAGGGTTATGAAGCAATATTGGAAGGCAAGGTGGATATATGAAGATATATGCAGGTGTTGACCATGATTTAATTAAATGGGGTGGCCCGATTGGGGGAAAGGCAAATTGTGCGGAGGGTGTGGAGAGTCTGCAGAAGGATCTAGATAGGCTGGGCAAATGGGCCAGGAAATGGCAAATGGAATTTAATGTTGGCAAGTGTGAGGTGGTCCACTTTGGTAGGAGGAATGGTAGGAAGGACTATTACTTACATGGCGAAAAACTGCAGCAGGCGACGGTGCAGAGGGACCTCGGGGTCCTTGTGCATGAGTCGCAAAAACCCAGCTTGCAGGTGCAGCAGGTGGTCAGGAAGGCGAATGGGATGCTGGCCTTCATAGCGAGGGGGATTGAATATAAAAGTAGGGAGGTCTTGCTGCAGCTGTATAGGGCATTGGTGAGGCCGCAGCTGGAGTACTGTGTGCAGTTTTGGGCGCCCGCACCTGTGCAAGGATATTTTGGCCCTGGAGGGAGTGCAGAGGAGGTTTACTATGCTGATGCCGGAGTTGAGGGGATTGAGCTATGAGGAGAGGCTGAATAAACTAGGCTTGTACTCGTTAGAGTTTAGAAGAATAAGGGGAGATCTCATTGAGACGTATAAGATGATGAATGGGATGGATAGGATAGAGGTGGAGAGACTCTTCCCGCTCAAAAAAGACAGTAGGACTAGGGGGCACAGCCTCAAGGTAAAGGGGAGGCGGTTTAGAACAGAGTTGAGGAGGAACTTCTTCACTCAAAGGATGGTGAATCTCTGGAATTCTCTGCCCGTTGAAGTGGTGGAGGCTGCCTCGCTAAATATTTTTAAGAAACGTGTTGATGGGTTTTTGATAAGAGAGGGGATTAAGGGTTATGGGGAGAGGGCGGGAAGGTGGAGCTGAGCCACGACAGATCAGCCATGATCTTATTGAATGGCGGGGCAGGCTCGAAGGGCCAGATGGCCTACTCCTGCTCCTATTTCTTATGTTCTTATGTTCTCACAGTGTAAGGGATCAAATGCAGCCTTAGGTCACTCTCTGTGTAGAGTTTGCACATTCTCCCTGTATCTCTGTGGGTTTCCACCGGGTACCTTGGTTTCCTCCCACACTCCAGAAAATGTGAAGGTTAATTGATTGGTCATGCAAAATTTCCCCTATTGCCAAGGGGGATTAGCAGGGTCAGTGTGTGGGATGGGTCTGGGTTGTCAATGTGAGCTCAATGGGTTGAATGGCCTCCTTCTGCACTGTAGGGATTCTATGATCATAGAATTCTAGGAGACTGAAGGGCTCAGTGCCCCCCTTCTGTTCCAATGTTCATGCAAAGGTTACCAGTCAAACTCAATACTGATTGATGTTCCAACCCAATCACTAGAACGATAAGAGTTTTGTGTCTCGGGTAAAGGAACACTTTGTCACAAATCAGTTTGAGATAACGGGAACATTATTATTCTTAGTCCATGTTGGGATTTTGTTTGAAGTAAACACTTCAAATGAGTTGACCGGTTCCAAGCTGTTGCACTTGCTCCAGGATAATTAATTACTAATGTTTTCATTTCCTCCCCATCCAGGTTTAAAGCTGAAACATGAAGCTTTCTGTAATACTTTCCATCTGCTGTTTACTCAGTCAGACACTAAAAGCTGGTAAGTGTTAACATAAAATATACAGCTCAAAAACAGGCCATACGATCCAACTACGCTGCTATTGTATAGAGCCTTGGTGAAGCTGTACCTAGAGTATTGTGTCCAGTTTTGATGGTCTTACCCAAGGAAGGGTCTACTCGTGTGAGGGGACTAAAACTTCATACTGTATATTTTGAGAATATATATTATATAATCTCAGGGTTGTTAATATGTTAAAAATTTGACAGAGATGGCTGAATCTCTGTTCCTGACCCTCAGAAGTAGCCAGATGGTAATATCAAAGAAGCTTGTATCCTGTTATCCCTGAAGAGACACTAATGCATCTTTACAGACTAAATTCAAAGGCAGCTATACAAATGTCACCTGAATTTTGTAGCCCAACTGGAATCTACTTGTCTGCTTGGATAAAGGGCTTGCACATGTTGGAGACATTGACCGATCTTGAGAACCCAGATGAGCGTCCCTGATCAAAGACAGTGTAGAGAGGTGGGAGTCATAGAACATAGAACATAGAACATTACAGCGCAGAACAGGCCCTTCGGCCCACGATGTTGCGCCGACCAGTTACAAAACAATGACCCACTAGCCTAAACCAATCCCTTTTCATCCATAAACCTATCCACAGATCTTTTAAACGCCCCCAAACTAGGTGCATTTACAACTGCAGCTGGCAGGGCATTCCAGTCCCTCACCACCCTCTGGGTAAAGAACCTACCCCTGACATCTGTCCTATAACTACCCCCCCTTAATTTAAAATCGTGCCCCCTCATGTTAGCTTTCTCCATCCTAGGAAAAAGGCTATCACTATCTACCCTGTCTAAACCTCTAATCATCTTATATGTTTCAATGAGATCCCCTCTTAGCCGCCTTCTTTCCAGCGAAAACAACCCCAAATCTCTCAATCTCTCCTCATAGGATCTCCCCTCCATACCAGGCAACATCCTGGTAAACCTCCTCTGCACCCTCTCCAAAGCCTCTACATCCTTCTTGTAATGTGGGGACCAGAACTGCACACAAAACTCCAAGTGCGGCCGCACCAGAGATGTGTACAGTTGCATCATGAGTCATGTGGCATGGATCTCCAGTTTGTGGAGCCACTTATATTGCCTTGCTGAAAAAGAACTCTGCCCAAACTGAATACCTGGCCCCATCTACACTGATTCTACTGGGAATTCTGTACCATTGCCCAGAAGACTGATCCCTGCTTGCCTGTATCATCACCAACTTCAAAGAACGTCAGTAACTCCTGCCATCAGCTTGCTGAGCCTGCCTGAACTTTGACTCCAAGTGAAGGAGCCCTCATGGACTTTGATACTTGTACAAATTAATATTCCTTCCTTTTTCTTCTAAGATATTGCTAGTTGTAAAACTCTTCTTTATTTGCTTTTATGTGTGCAGGTAGTTACATCAGCCATCCCCCAGGTTTGAATGTATGAATAAACAAAACATTTCTGCTTACAGACAAGCAGCGCAAAAACCAAGAGAATTGAAATGGCGCCTCTCCCTCTCCATAACGGAAATTGGGATCTCAATTAAGATCTCATGTCAAACTTGGACCAAATTTAAGAAACGAGTTGAATCTGATGCCAAAAATAACCAATTGGAAGCAAAAAGGGGAAGTTCAGTAGCTGAAATGATCTTTAAAGCAATTAAACTATCATAGGCAATTCTCTCTCCCTAATGCTAGAGCAAAGTTGCAAATTTCAGTGCGTGCGTGTTTGTACAACAGCGCAACTCAACAGGTGAAACATGAAGCAGAGAACCAGTAAAAGCTGCAGCTAGGGAGGTTCAATTTAAAACTACCCCATAAGATAACAGCCAGTTACTCAGGGTGTTGGTGAGGCATTTGGGTCTCTGCCCACAACCAGAACAAGATGAGGAGTTAGAACCTGGAACCAATCAACTTCCCATAGCCAAACTAAAGCTGCCAAAGCTTAGAATATGATGTGGAGATGCCGGCGTTGGACTGGGGTAAACACAGTAAGAAGTCTCACAACACCAGGTTAAAGTCCAACAGGTTTATTTGGTAGCTTTTGAGACTTTGCCCCTTTGTCAGGTGAGTGGGGAGTTCTGATCACAAACAGGGCCTATAAAGACACACTCAGTTTACAGAATACTGATTAGAATGCGAGTCTTTACAGCTAATCAAGTCTTAAAGGTGCAGACAATGTGAGTGGATCATCAAGCAGATGACAGCAGAACTCTGGCCCTCATCAAACCTGCAAACTACTGCAACATTAGAACCCGTGCCTCCAAGACTAACTCACTCCATGTCGCTTCTCTCATTGTGGAAATCTCACTCTAGAAAGACGGATCACTCTACAATCAAACAACCTCTCTGAAGAAATATTCCATTAGACCTCTGATTCTAGCTCTGTGTAAACCCATAACTTGTATTTTTATTGTGGTCCTGCCCTGAATTCTCTTTCTCTTTGTTTATCTCCCATTTATTGGTCGTGTGTAAAAGATGGACATTGTAAAACCCCTTGTGAGTGTGTGGAAATAAACTAACCCTTTTTTATCTTGCAACGTCCTCAGGGTAGATATTTCTGTTTGCAGATGTGTAGTGAGGGAGAAATCAGGACTGTTTAATTCCTCCCCACTGTCTGTTACAGACATTGGAAGCTCAATTTCATCAGTGGACATTGGATATCCAGAGGAGATCAAATCTCTCTTCATGATTGGTGCAAGTTTGGAGGACCAGAGAACCTGGTCCTTTGCTGTAATGTTCTTTGTTCTCAATACAATGGGACCAGGAGACAAAAACAGATAATGTTGGAAAATTCCAGCAGCTCTGACAGCATCTTGGGGGCGGGGGGAGAGAACAGAGCTAATGTTCGGATGACCACTCCAGGAATCTCCTATATTTCCTAAAAAGAAAATCTTGACCCTCTAGGCCACATGTTGGCAGAAGGTGACTTCTAAAGTGAGGAGGGTGGCAGTAAACCAGCAGTTTTTAAATAAAGCCGGGTTGTGACTGATAATCCCCTGCAACTGAACAGGAAATTGGCAAAATGTGCTCTCCCCTGGAACCCATTTAGCCCTCTCATAATGTCTGAAAGAGTGTGTTAAGGTCCAGATCAGAAACTCCAAGATATATTATGAAGTTAGACTTCAAATATTTTTGATTTTGGCATTAGGGTGAGGATAAGGTGTTTCACTCCAGGTGTGATTCTATTGACATACTAGAAGCTTTTTATTAAAACAAACTTTCAGCGTCTGGAGGTGTCTGTTGTGATCCTCTTCATCTGAGCAGATCCTGTGTAAACGGCAGCCCCGAACAGCACCCAGGCACAACCCAACACCATCCGCACTCTCAAGACCAACCACAACATTATCATCAAACCAACAGAACAAAGGAACCATCGTCATACGGAACGGATTACTGCAAAGTGTACCGACAACTGAACTACAGACTGTTACCCACAGATCCAACCAAAGAACACACTCGTCAACTCAACACTCTAATCAAGACCTTTGATCCGGACCTTCAGAGCACCCTCTGTGCGCTCATGACATGTACTCCCCCTGTTGGAGATCTCTACTGCCTCCTGAAGATACACAGGGCGAACACTCAGCCCGTCCCATCGTGTCGGGCAATGGAACCCATGCGAGAATCTCTCCGGCTATGTCGAGGGCGTCCTGAAACCTACGGTACAAAGAACCCCCAGCTTTTGTCGCGACACTACGGATTTCCTACAGAAACTCAGCACACACGGAGCAGTTGAATCAGGGACACTCCTCGTCACAATGGATGTCTCAGCGCTCTACGCCAACATCCCCCACAACGATGGCATTGCTGCAACTCCTGGACCACAATGTCTTCACCTTCAACAACCAGTTTTTCATCCAAACACACAGAACAGCCATGGGGACCAAATTCACACCTCAATATGCCAACATCATCATGCACATGTTCAGACAAGACTTCTTCACCACACAGGACCTTCACCTGATGCTATACACTAGATACATTGACATCTTTGATAAGGTCCCCCATGAAAGACTTCTTGAGAAGGAGAGGGGGCATGGGATCCTAGGGCCTTTGGCCTTGTGGATCCAGAACTGGCTTGCCTGCAGAAGGCAGAGAGTGGTTGTGGATGGGTCTTTTTCTGCATGGAGGTCGGTCACTAGTGGAGTGCCCCAGGGATCTGTTCTAGGACCCTTGCTGTTTGTCATTTTCATACATGACCTGGATGAGGAAGTGGAGGGATGGGTAAGTAAGTTCGCTGATGACATGAAGGTCGGTGGTGTTGTGGATGGTCTGAAAGGATGTCAAAAGTTGCAGCAGGACATAAATAGGATGCAGGACTGGGCGGAGAAGTGGCAGATGGACTTCAACTCGGATAAGTCGTCCATTTTGGCAGAACCAACAGGATGAACGAGTACACTATCAAGGGCAGGAGTCTTAGTAGTGTTGAAGAGCAGAAGGATCTTGGGGTCCGGGTCCACAGGACTCTTTAATCGGCCTCGCTGGTGGAAGAGGTGGTCAAGAAGGCGTATGGTGTACTGGCCTTCATTAATCGAGGGATTGAGTTTAGGAGTTGGGAGGTAATGCTGCAACTTTATAAGACCCTTGTCAGGCCTCATTTGGAGTATTGTGCGCAGTTCTGGTCGCCTCACTATAGGAAAGATGTAGAAGCTATTGAAAGGGTACAGAGGAGATTTACAAGGATGTTGCCTGGACTGGGAGGCATGCCTTATGAAGTTAGGTTGAGGGAGCTGGGTCTCTTTTCCTGGAGAGACGAAGGTTGAGAGGCGACCTGATAGAGGTTTATAAAATGTTGAGAGGAATAGATAGGGTGGACTCTCAGAGGCTATTTCCCCGGGTTGAAATGGTCGCTACGAGAGGACACAGATTTAAGGTGCGGGGAGGGAAGTACAGAAGTGATGTTAGGGGTAAGTTTTTCACTCAGAGGGTGGTGAGTGAGTGGAATCGGCTGCCGTCAGTGGTAGTGGAGGCGAACTCGCTGGGGTCTTTTAAAAGACTTCTGGATGAGTATATGGGGTTTAATGGGATTGGGGGTTATAGATAGGTGTTGATGTGATCGGTGCAACTCGTGGGCCGAAGGGCCTGTTTGTGCTGTAGTGTTCTATGTTCTATCTTACTTTGGTCTCATGGGGAACGGTCACTGAAACAACTATATGATGACATCAACAAGTTCCATCCCACCATCAGACCTATGGCCTATTCTCCGGAATCGGTTGCGTTTTTGGACACGCATCTCCATCCAGGACGGTCACCTCAGCACCTCACTGTACCACAAGCCCACGGATAACCTCACGATGCTCCACTTCTCCAGCTTCCAACCTAAACACGTTAAAGAAGCCATTCCCTATGGACAAGCCCTCTGTATACACAGGATCTGCTCAGATGAGGATTGCAACAGACACCTCCAGATGCTGAAAGATGCCCTCATAAGAACAGGATATGGCGCTCGATTCATCGATCAACAGTTCTTAAATGCCAAGCGAAAAACCGCACCGACCTCAAGAGAAACACAGGACACATCCAGTACTTTCCCGGAGCAGAGAAGCTACATCTTCTCCGGAGCCTTCAACATTGAAGATGAACATCTTGCCAGGGGCATCCCTGCTTCCCCCGCTTCTAGCCTTCAAACACCCGCACAATCTCAAACAGAACATTGTCCTCAGCAAACTAGTAAGAAGCCTGACAACACCAGGTTTAAGTCCAACTGATTTATTTGATAGGTGAGTTTACTATCAAATAAATCGGTTGGACTTAAACCTGGTGTTAGACTCCTTACTGTGTTTACCCCAGTCCAACGCCAGCATCTCCACATCTCAGCAAACTACTTGGCCTTCAAAAGAACAGTGACCACGACACCACAACCCTACCACAGCAACCTCTGCGAGATGTGCCAGATCATCGACACGGATGCCATCATCTCAGATGAAGACACCATCCGCCAGGTGCGCAGTACATACACTTGCAACTCGGCCAACATTGCCTACCTGACACGCTGTAGGAAAGGCTATCCTGAGGCATGGTAAATTGGGGAGGCCATGCAGATGCTGCGACAACGGATGAACGAAGACCATTCGATAATCACCAGGTGAGAGTATTCTCTTCCTGTTGACGAACACTTCAGTGGTCACGGCCTTCACAACACATCACAGTGCAGAACTACTGAGCAGAGACTAATAGCCAAGTTCCGCACCTGAGCACGGCCTCAACCGGGATCTTGGGTTACATCACACTGTCTGTAACCCCCACGGACTTGCCTAGACTTGCAAAATCTCACCAACTGTCCTGGCTGGAGACAATACACATCTTTAACCTGTGCTTAACCCTCTCTTCACTCATGTTTTAAGATTTGATTGCCCATGGAGACTCGCATTCCAACTGTTACTTTGTAAATTGAGTTTGTGTCTTTACATACCCTGCTTGTGAACTGATCCCACTCACCTGATGAAGAAGCAGAGCTCTGAAAGCTCGTGGCTTTTGCTACCGAATAAACCTGTTGGACTTTAACCTGGTGTTGTGAGACTTCTTACAAAGCTTGTAACACACAGCTCGAGTTTCAGGGCAGAAAGGCAAAGGAGCTTTTGAGCTTTGAGAATTGGATTGCTGGCTGAAAGAGAGAGACCGACCAGACAAGGGAAACCCTCACTGTACTGAATAACGGTCCGTACACTGCTACCTCAGCGCGCACACTGGCCTGTGTGATACTAGGTTCATTTCCAAGTTCGAAGCTGGTGATGTGGAGTTCCTCTTGCACCACTTTTGAGGAGGCGGCAGATCTGTTACAATCGCCACCAGAAATTTGGACCCTAAGTCTGGGAAGTCTCATGAGGTCATTCTGTGCCGACTCCTAAAACATTTGTTAATTCTGAATAGACCAAAGCGTTCTGTCCTTAGTAGTTAAGTTAGTGCTATAGAGGCACATAGCCAGCAATTCCAGAATGCTCATACAAAACCTGTGCAGACCCACCAGAGTTTGAACGGCTAAAACAATTCACACTGGGTCTGCTCTTTAAAAGTACAGCTGACCAACAATGGGTTACAAGAACTGATATTGTTGAGGTATTTAAAAGCAGTATTGGAGCCAAATCTGCTGCAGATAGAGTATCTCCCGTGCGGCAGGTGTATCACAATGATGTTCAGGGTAATGGCTACTCTGAGCATTGCTCACTGTATATTGTGCGAACCCTCAAATAGACCGATTTCGGAACTAAAGTCTGCTATTGCTATTTACCATCTTTTCAATCTATTTTCCCAGTCCACTTCAACCACTTCTAACTTCACTTCTTTGGAAAGAAATTAAAATTAAGTTTCTCATGCTCAAACTGAGTCTGAAATTCCATCATGCTCCATCAATCTACATGAAGATTAAAATGATTAAAATATCATTCTTGCAAGCCCTTATTATTTCTTGATTTCCACTTTGTCCAACTGTGCAGCACTTGTTGGGGATTTATAAACTATTCCCATCACTGACTTTTCTTGTTGTTTCTTATCGCCATCTGAATTGATTCTACGTTTTGTATTGTCTGAGTCAAGATAATTTCTCACTGCTGTACTTTTTACCTCCTTCGTTAACTGAACTGGCCCACCTACTTTTCTGCCTACCTTTCCAAAACATCAAGTGCTCCTGAAGGTTTAGTTCCCAGTCGTCACTTACTAATAGTTATCAGATTATACCCATTTATTTCTGTTTGTACCATAAGTTTATTTAATTGCAATTGCTGCATGCATATGACAACATTTAATTGGGACTTTTTACCATTTTTGATACTCTTTAACCAGTATGTCCCTTCCATCTCGTTCTGTTTATCATTACCTGTAATTCTAATCAACACTTTTGCCTTGTCCTTTTTCTTTAAGTTTCTAAATTTTCCTATACTTGAACCATCCCTGCTTTCCCCCATCTCTGCTATCCAGCCCTATCTACAGTCTATAATTTGATTCTTCTGAACACTAGTCCCAGCATAGTTCAGGCAAAATCCATCCCATCTTTCCCCATCACTGGGACCAGTGTTCCAGGAATCTTTGAGCCATGCAGTTCAACTCTCTGATCTTATTTCCCGTTGACAATTTGCTTTTGACTGAGATGACCGTTATTAACTTTGTAGTTCTATTTTTTAACCTGGGTCCTAATCACTCGTACTCACTTTGCAGAGCCCAATGTCCCCATGTGGGTCATGATAACTGAATCCTTCCCTTCCCACACTAGGTTCCTCTCCAACCTTGAGGAAATGTCCTTATCTCTGGCACTGGGCAGGCAATGTGACCTTCAAGACTCGGCTGTTGCGAAAGGGATCTACCCCCCTTAGTATATGTCCCTTATCTTTAGCGTACCCTTTCTGCTCCCCCAACATGAGTGGTGCCCCATTTCATGATGCTATGATCTGTTTACCCATTCTACTTCTCTCCACAGGCTGCAAGAACTTCAAATCTGTTAAACAAAAGCAAGGATTGATGTTCCTTTATTGCTACCCTTTACCCCTCTCTTACAGCCACATCTGGCTGTTCCTAACCATGGATAAAATCTGAATTACTCGTGAATATGCTCTGGAACGAAGGGTCCAAGTAACTTGCTGCCTTGTTGATGAATTACAGAGTCTGAAGCTCATTAATTGTAATCTGAAGTTCCTTTAGTTTCTGATACTCGCTGCAAATGTGCGTGCTGTTTCCACCAGCTCCCATATGCTGCAACACATCACCTTCTCAACCACCTCCACCACATTCTGTTTAATTTGTTTTTCACCTCATTGTCGTTCCACCTGCTGATAGGACCAAAGATCCTGACCACGACTCATCTTCTTTAACCATCCACACAGGTTCTCTGATATGCTTCTCATCTGATGCTCACTTCTAGAAACCACTGGTTGGTTCCTCTCCCTCAAACAGTGATCATAGATCCCAGATTACTAATCTACATTAACCACTTCCCCAGCTGTGTTATAGTTTGATGTTGAAATTAACAATCCGTTCAGCAGCTTCAGCTAATTTATTGTGAATGTTCATGGACCAGGAATGGAGGTTTCTGGATAGGAGTTCAGTGTATGGATAATGGTCTGATCTGGATGGCCACAATCACCATTTGATTATTTGATGTTCCACTTGTAGAGCAAGTGGCCACATCTTCTCTGGCCTGTCCTCGCGCAATTGAGCATTGTCCGTATTTTCTGTGGAAGCAGGAACTTCACCCGTCAGTTGTTAGGTTGTGGCTGGTGATGCTTGCAGTGTGCCATCGAGGGGTGGGATTGTGGTTAGGGGGTGGAATCTGCAGCCTGAGGGACTGTGGGATTTCAGATGAGTGTGTGGGGAATTTTTAAGGTTTGTGTTAATGAGAGTTCAAGGAGGTGACTGAACCATGGCCACTGAGCTCCTGGTCAGGGGATTAAAAACCCACTGTGGTGAGCTAAATCTGTTTGAACCAATATCTAAACCTTGAGGTCTTCTCAATCCGCACAATACAGCGACCCATTAGGAGGACTTGCTGTACAAGTGTGTCAGTATGTGTTTGCTCCCATTTAGCGCTATTCTTTTAATATTTACACAACGGGAGTATATTTCTAATTCTCTGCTTACTGCACTGAGGAGAAATTAATCCCGTCTTTCTATCTGTTTTCAGAAATGGCTGTGACACTAAAGGCACCAGAATACGTTAACCTTCAGGTTGGTGATGTTCAGACAGTCAGCATTGCTCCAAGGTGGGTTCTGTTCATCCTGATGTTTGGCCCAGTAAGCACAGTGCATTTATGATTGTGGTGTTTAGGTTATATTATATTGTAGAGCTTATGTCTAGGCAGGTAGGAAGAGCATAAGCTCAGGAGCAGTCCGTTCTGCACCATGAGCCTGTTCCAGTATTTAGTTAGATCGTAGCTAATTTATATTTAACTGTGTCTGGCCAATGATTTAACATGAAGCCCTCAATCAATAACAGAAATTACCTGTCAATTTATCACATTGCTGTTCATGGCACCTTTTTGTGAGCTAATTGCCTGCTGCTTATCCTCCAGAAGTCACTGCACAATTGATTGAATTATGTATTTTGATATCCTGATTTAGTGCGGTTCCTAAAATAGTTTATACTGTCACTTATTTCTTGCAGGGAATTTTTGTACAGGTTGAATGATCAGTTTTTATGCTTCAGTTATCCGTTGTCTCTGTTAGCCATCACCTGATCGTTTTGCTGCTACTGATGTTTTAAAGAAATCTCAACAGCAGATTAAAGTCCAACAGATTTATTTGGCATCATGAGTTTTCAGAACCCTGCTCCTTCTTCAGGTGAGGAGCAGTGTTCCAAAAGCTCGTGCTACCAAATAAACCTGTTGGACTTTAACCTGGTGTTGAGAGATTTCTTACTGTGTTTACCCCAGTCCAACAACAGGCATCTCCACTTTGTTGTTTTAAAGATACAGTTAACAATGATTTGTACGTGTGGATGTGTAGAAACTTTCTGATCTGTTTTTACTTAGTGCACCACTGCAGGAGTCTCTAGTTGTCACATTCAACGTGACATTTTCATCCAAACACACCTCAATTGTTGAACTGCCCGAATATGTAAGTAATGATGTAATTTTCAGATATTGCTTAAATTTATTCTGTTCTTTCCCCAAGGAATTTTCATGAGACGTAAAATCTAGGTTAGCACTGCTGTCTCTCAGCACCAGGGACCCGAGTTCGATTTCCGGCCTTGGGTCACTGTGTGAGTTTGCACATTCTCCCTGTGTCTGCGTGGGTTTCCTCTGGGTACTCCCACTTTCCAAAGATGTGCGGGTTAGGTTAATTGACCATGCTAAATTGATCTTGCATTAGCAGGGTGAATATGTGGGGTTAAAGGTATAGGGCCGGGGTGGGATTGTGGTCGGTGCAGACTCGATAGATTGGCAGCCTCCTGCACTGTAGAGTTTCTATGATTAAGTTTTTTTGCATTTTGAATTTGGCTAAGATAAGCATGAGATGTTTTACTTTAGATATTATTCAAATAACCCACTAGGGAGCTTTTACCAAACACAATTTATTTAAGAGTATAATTAACATGTATAGAAAAAAAATCAGCAACAACTTTTATCGATTACAAATTTAAACGAAAGAATCACGATAATGTATAACCCTGAAGAAATATATCTCAAATGTTTCAATCAAGCAAAACTTCCCATAGACAAAAACCCTTTCTACAGGTTGAACGCAGTAAAGACTAATGCTCATATGATACTGGAACTGAGTCTTTTGGTTGGAGAATTGAAAGCCTGTCTTCTCAGCCTTGTAACCTAATAGCAGCTTTCTAGATACACCCAGAACACCAGGGAGAGGGAGACTCTAGGCAAGTCAACCACCAGCAGCAGATTTTCTACTCCAGGAAGCCAAGAAACCTTGCTTTCAGCTGTCCAGCGAAATTTCCAATACCAGGCAGAGACAGAGAGAGACACTGCCTTCAGTCTGATGTCCACTCCCTTCTAAACAAAAACTGAAAATGAATCCTTAGATTTTTTCCCCCTGAGGAGAAACCACCTGACTTTGACTTATCAATCAGTCTTCCCCCTCACAATGCAAGGTCATAAATGATCTCAAAGTAAAAATAAACAAAACCCCATTTGAGCCATTGAAGTTGTAATAAAAGGTCCTCTAGCAGTTGGCTGGCAGCACTAAGGCCCGCTCACAACTGCAGGGACCATGATTTTAAAAAATCTTAAAGGTATAGGGCATTGGTGAGACGGCAGCTGGAGTACTGTGTGCAGTTTTGGGCGCCGCACCTGCGCAAAGATATTTTGGCCCTGGAGGGAGTGCAGAGGAGGTTTACTCGGCTGATACCGGAGTTGAGGGGGTTGAGCTATGAGGAGAGGCTGAATAAATTAGGCTTGTACTCGTTAGAGTTTAGAAGAATGAGGGGAGATCTCATTGAGACGTATAAGATGATGAATGGGATGGATAGGATAGAGGTGGAGAGACTCTTCCCGCTCAAAAAAGACAGTAGGATTAGGGGGCACAGCCTCAAGATAAAAGGGGGGGGCGGTTTAGAACGGAGTTGAGGAGGAACTTCTTCACTCAAAGGGTGGTGAATCTCTGGAATTCTCTGCCCGTTGAAGTGGTGGAGGCTGCCTCGCTAAATATTTTTAAGACGCGGGTTGATGGGTTTTTGATAAGAGAGGGAATTAAGGGTTATGGGGAGAATGCGGGAAAGTGGAACTGAGCAGCGACAGATCAGCCATGATCTTATTGAATGGTGGGGCAGGCTCGAAGGGCTAGATGGCCTACTCCTGCTCCTATTTCTTATGTTCTTATGTATACTAATGTCACAGTGTAAAATTTCTTCACAAGTTATCCTGAGTAAACTAACAGGTGAACAGTATTCCTGACCATCTGGCTGAGGGCTAATGCATCTTGTCAAGTTGTTTGTTACTTGGCTTCAGGTGTTCATGTCACAAAAGTTTGATACATTGCCTTGTGAAGATTTCATGTAGTATCCAAAGAGTGTGATGGATCTAATAGTACATTTACTGTGCTTTATTACCTTCCCATCAGCTGTACCTGGAGCCCATTACATAGAACATAGAACACTACAGCACAAACAGGCCCTTCGGCCCACGAGTTGCGCCGATCACATCAACACCTACCAACCTACAGACCTATCTATAACCCTCAATCTCATTAAACCCCATATACTCATCCAGAAGTCTTTTAAAAGACCCCAGCGAGTTCGCCTCCACCACCACTGACGGCAGCCGATTCCATTCACTCACCACCCTCTGAGTGAAAAACTTACCCCGAACATCACTTCTGTACTTCCCTCCCCGCACCTTAAATCTGTGTCCTCTCGTAGCGACCATTTCAACCCGGGGAAATAGCCTCTGAGAATCCACCCTATCTATTCCTCTCAACATTTTGTAAACTTCTATCAGGTCACCTCTCAACCTTCGTCTCTCCAGGGAAAAGAGACCCAGTTCCCTCAACCTAACTTCATAAGGCATGCCTCCCAGTCCAGGCAACATCCTTGTAAATCTCCTCTGCACCCTTTCAATAGCTTCTACATCTTTCCTATAGTGAGGCGACCAGAACTGCGCACAGTACTCCAAATGAGGCCTGACAAGGGTCTCATAAAGTTGCAGCATTACCTCCCGACTCCTAAACTCAATCCCTCGATTTATGAAGGCCAGTACACCGTACGCCTTCTTGACCACCTCTTCCACCTGTGAGGCCGATTTAAGAGTCCTGTGGACCCAGACCCCAAGATCCTTCTGCTCCTCAACACTACCAAGACTCCTGCCCTTGTTCATCCCGTTGGTTCTGCCAAAATGGACGACTACGCATTTATCCGCGTTGAAGTCCATCTGCCACTTCTCCGCCCATTCCTGCATCCTATTTGTCCTGCTGCAACTTTTGCCATCCTTCCAGACCATCCACAACACCACCGACCTTCGTGTCATCAGCGGACTTACTTACCCATCCTTCCACTTCCTCATCCAGGTCATTTATGAAAATGACAAACAGCAAGGGTCCCAGAACAGATCCCTGGGGCACTCCACTGGTGACTGACCTCCATTCAGAAAAAGACCCATCTACAACCACTCTCTGCCTTCTGCAGGCAAGCCAGTTCTGGATCCACAAGGCCAAAGGCCCTTGGATCCCATGCCCTCTCACCTTCTCAAGAAGTCTTGCATGGGGGACCTTATCAAATGCCTTGCTGAAGTCCATGTACACTACGTCCACGGCACTTCCTTCGTCAATGTGTTGAGTCACATTATCGAAGAACTCAACTAGGCTCATAAGGCACGACCTGCCTTGACAAATCCATGCTGACTATTCCTGATCATGTCAAACCTCTCCAAATGGTTGTAAATCTTGTCCCTCAGAAGCCTCTCCATCAGCTTACCAACCACTGAGGTCAGACTCACCAGTCGGTAATTTCCCGGGCTATCTCTGTTCCCTTTCTTGAAAATAGGGACTACATCCGCAATCCTCCAATCTTCCGGAACCTCTCCCGTCTCCATTGACGACGCAAAGATCATCGCCAGGGGCTCTGCAATCACTTCCCTCGCCTCCCACAGTATCCTGAGGTACATCCCATCTGGTCCCGGCGACTTATCAATCTTGATAGAATTCAAAAGTTCTAACACATCCTCCTCCTTAATATTCACGTACTCAATCTTTTCCATCTGCTGCAAATCCGTAGCAAAATCTCCCAGATCAGCTTCCACCGTGAATACTGAGGCGAAGTACTCATTAAGCACCTCCGCCATTTCTTCTGGTTCCACACAGACCTTTCCCCCCTCACCTTTTATCGGTCCAATCCCTTCTCTTCTTATCCTTTTACCTTTCACATATTTGTCGAAGGCCTTGGGATTCTCCTTAATCTTACCCGCCAAGGTCTTCTCATGACCCCTTCTGGCTCTCCTAATTTCCCTTTTAAGCTCCTTTCTACAGTCCTTATACTCCTCAAGATCCTTAACCTCTCCTAGTTCCCTGAACCTTTTGTACACCTTCCCTTTCCTCCTGACTAGGTTCAACACAGCCTTCGTGCACCACGGTTCCCGCGACCTACCAAAACCCCCTTGTCTCATTGGAACGTTGTCATTCAGAGCTCCAGACACACATTCCTTGAATATCCTCTCCAATTGATCCCTTCGTGTTTATCCTTCTATGAATTAGAAATGTTAATTCCATATATTTTCTTCTGACAGGTTACATTGCCTTCTCAGTCTGTGAATTCAACAACTTTTCCAGTTAAAGGAATTGAAGTTGGCCAGGCCATTGTGTATCTTCAAAACAACAGCAGCAGCAATGTGACCAGGTGGGTTGCTGTGTAGCATAGAGTCAAAGAATAAAACAGAAGCTGAACATTTGACCCATCCGTTCCTTGTAATTTTCTGTAAGTGATTCAGCTCAGAGTACTTTCCTTTTCCCATAGTTCTCCTTTTTGAAAGCCATGGTTGAATCTACCTCCACCACACATTCAAAGCAATACGTTTGAGGTGGCGCGGTGGTTAGCACTGCTGCCTCACAGCGCCAGGGATCTGAGTTCAGTTCCAGCCTTGGTGACTGTGTGGAGTTTGCACTTCCTCTTGTGTCCAAGAGGGTTTCCCCTCTCAGTCCAAAGATGTGCAGATTAGGCTGGTTGGCTATATATTAAATTGCCCCTTAGTGTCAGGGGGACTAGCAAAATAAATACATAGTTAATGGGCCTGGATGAGGTTGTTGCCAGTGCATGTTCGATGGGTCGAATAGCCTTTTCCTATATTGTATTCTATGATTGAATCTGTCTCCACCACGCACTCAAGGCAGTGCATTTCACAATCTAACCTCTACGTTTAAAATGGATTTTCTGTCATGTCGTTGTCATTTGTTTGCCATTCACCTTAAATCATTGTCCTCTGGTTATCCACCCTTCTGCCAAGGGGAACAGTTAGTTTCCCTCCTAGAACAGTCACGATTTTGTATATCTCTATCAAATCTCTCATCTATCTCTCCTCAATGGAGAACAGTCCCAGCTTCTCCAACTGATCCACGTAACTGAAGCTCCTCATGTCTGGAAGTATTCTTATAGACCTCATCCACAGTTTAAAGTAAGAATATTGCCACAAATCTACTGCCAGATAACCCATGTAATGTCAGACGATGGAATAAACAGTGTTGGAGGGAACTGGATACAATGATCAATAGCTGCACTTAGCAGTTTCACAGCAGGCAATCCGTACATCAACTGCAATCAAGTTATACTCTCTGCCCATCATAATTAATAAAATATGTTTAAGAAAGGAATGCGACAGAAAATCTTCCCAGAATGGTTAGGTTGTGGGCATGAGCTTCGTGGGTCTTGTGACGTAATGACATTCAGTGGTTTGTTTTTATTCATAGTGTGTCCTACTGTTGGGATAATGTTCATCCACAACCTGTTCCATACCTCCGGGCTGACTTTCCAGTGTGTTTGTTAGAATACTATTGATTTGGGGTGGGTGGAAGGGAAAAGAGTGCCAGATATATTAAAATGTGGGTAAACAATTTTTCTTCTCCTCATTTCTGGTGTTCTTAGTTTTATTGAATCAGGCAGTTTCCTTTTGTTTGAAAGCTAAGCTGGCTCATTTTGACATTAAGATTATTATAGAAAATAATTTCTATATTAAAAATAATTTATCCCATCATATATTGGTACTTGTTCCATTTTCAAGGTATTCTTAGCAACTAAATTTGGGTTATCTTAACTGAAACTCACTGTTAGTAATTCTCAGCTGCCCTTTAAAGAACTCGTGTTTCATTTCATCTCTATAGAGTGTTTTCTATCGTTGCTGTAGGATATTAAAACTATTTGTAAGAAAAAAACTCCAGATTTGTAGTGTCTGTGATTAGCCCTCCACCACCTTCCAAGCTGCAAGTAAAAAGCTGAATATTTATAATTGTTTTGTGACAAAACTGTGTCTTTAAAAAATGTATCTTTGCAGGATTTTTTTAGGAGTTGTTTCTGTTTATAGGTGCCATCTTGTCTATAACCAGCAGCCTACGTATTGATGATACAGAATTGTTTTTAATTGCTGTAATGTTTGATTAATCTGGGCTAACCCACTTCCTGGGTGTAGGAAGGTGGGATTAGAAAGGATATCTGAGTGTCCTCGGGCTGCCTGGCATGGACAAGATTGGCCAAATGGCAATCTCCTGTTCTGTAGCTTTTCTATTGTTCTAGGAGACAGATAATTTAAGAATTAACTCTTGTCATGTTTAAATATTTCAATTGGTAAAAGTGTGCTAATTCTTTTTGTTAGAATATAACTCCTATTCTTAAATAAAGTTTGGTTTAATAAAAGCTATCTAGTGGGTCAATTGAATCATACCTGGAGTGAAACACATTATGCTCGTCCTAATGCCAAAATCAAAAGAAATTGGGGTGCAGCCTAACTTCCAGAGTTTTTAATCTGATTCCTAACCATTTATATTGCTTTTTATTTGTAGCCTTTCTACTTTTACACAGTGACTGTGAGCAAAAAGGAGAGAACAACTGAGCTTTTGCATATCGATGCGAGCACAGGGCACACTCCCTCCTCCTCCTTCCTTTGTATTACTTTCAGAGACCTCTACATTTTAACAAGTCCTGTTGAACCATTAAAAAAAAGCTGATGCGGGCACGATAGTCAAATCACCTCTTTCTGTGCTGCAACAATTTGTGATTCTTTTCTGAACACTCTCCAAAACCTTCACATCCACTCTAAAGTGTGATGCCCGGAATTGGACACACTGACTTAGCCTGAACTGGAGCATTGTTATCTAAAGGTTCCTTATAAAAGGTTCCTTGTTTTTGTTCTCTGCGCCTCTATTTATGAAGTCTATCCCTTGTGGCCTTTAACCAGTTTTTTAGCCAACCCCACCACCTTTAACAATTTGAGTGCATGTATTCCAGGCATCTCTTCATTCAACCATCCCATTTTATATCGGCTCTCTTCATTCTCCCTATCAAAATGTATTAACACTGCTGCTTCTGTCATACTCCCACCCCCCTTTTATCTGCTTCAGTTTACTACATCTCTCACCCAGGGGCCTCTGGCTTTAGCTTTGATTGCCCTCCCACCTTTTGTGCCTCTTGGGAATGACACCTTGACTAAATTGTCTCCTCTTCAAAGGTAGCCAGTTGTTAACATTTTTGACTGCCAATCTTGATTCCAATTTAACCAGATTACCACCCTTAACCTGTCCTCCAGTTAACTACAGAAAACTCTGGATTGTTTCTTGTCCTTTTCCATATTATAATACCATGATCACTGCTATATGTTGTCACTTGACCCATCTCGTTCCCCAGATCCAGCAATACAACCTTTCTTGTTGGACTGGAAACATAACTGATCAGGAAAATGTTTGAGTGCACTTTCTGCTATTGACACCATTATTATCCCACTCCTTTTTAGGATAATTAAAGTCCCTCGTTATCGGTACACAATAGTTTTTGCACTCTTCATAATTTCTCCTTATAGAAATTAATGAATATGTTTGAGAGCCGTTACAGAGATATAGCTGCAGGAGGTCGTGGACTGGGATCTGAACATTGAAGGGTACTGGATATTTAGGGAGAACAGGAATTGAGGCAAAGGTGCAGGATGGCTCAGTTTGTTCATGGTGGTATTAACACAGTGAAAAGGGAAGACCCAAGTTCAGGATATGGAAACAGTTTGAGCAGAAATGGGAAATGATAAAGGCAAGAAGTCAATTCCAGGAGTCATGTATAGGCCTCCTAATAATTACTGCATGGTAGGGTGGAGTGCAAAGGAAGAAATAATTGGAGGTTGTCAGAAAGTGACAATAACCATGGGAGGTTTTAATCCACGTATGGACTGGAAAAGTCAGGTGGCAAAGATAGTGTAGGTGAGGAGTTCACTCAATGTTTTTGGGATAGTTTATTAGAACCAACAAGTGAGCAGGCTATACTAGACCTGGTATTGTGCATCAAGATGGGGGTAATTGTAGAGAAGGTAAGGGAGGGAGATCAGAAAGTGAAGAGTGCAGGGTGTGAGATAGTGGTGGGGGATGGGAATGTCAAAGGGATTGACAGGCGATTCTGTGGGCAAAAGCGGGACTCCAGGATGGTAGTCTGCCTCCCTGGAGCAGGGGTACAGGACATCTCAGAAAGGGTAGAGGGAATCTTAAAGGGTGGAGGGACTGAGTCGAATGTGATAGTACATGTAGGAGAGAAGGATGTAGGAACAAAGTGCAGGGGGGACATACGCAGGCAGTTCAGGGAGTTGGGGGCCAGGCTGAAATGTAGGGCCTCCAGGGTGGCGTTCTCTGGGCTGCTGCCGGTGCCTGGGGCTAGCAGGGCTAGAAATAATGAACTAATCCAATTAAATGCTTGGTTGAAAGATTGGTGTAGGGCAGAGGGATTTATATTCATAGACCACTGGGAAGTCTTTATGAAAGAACGGCAAATATACAAGAGGGATGGGGTACAGTTAACTGGGAAGGGCATACATATCTTAGCTGGAAGGTTAGCTGGTGTGTATCGGCAGGGTTTAAACTAATATGGAGGGGGGGTGGGGAGGTAGACGGAACTGGGATTGGGGATAGGGTAGGCCCGGAGGGTAGGAAGAAGGATCGGGTTGTTTTGGAGGGTCTTCAGTGCATGTGTTTCAATGCTAGGAGTGTGACTGGCAAAACAGATGAACTGAAGGCATTAATGTTCGAAAGGAAGTTGGAAGTGGTGGCGGTGACAGAGACTTGGTTAAAGGAAGGGCAGGATTGGCAGTTGAATGTTCCTGGGTACAAGTGTTTCAGGCGAGATAGGGGTGGGTCGCTGAGAGGTGGGGGAGTGGCGTTGTTAGTTAAGGATTGCATCGTAGCAGTGCAGAGGGAGGAGGTACGGAGGATGTAGGAATCGAGTCGCTATGGGTGGAGTTGAGGAATAGGAAGGGTGATGTTACTATGCTGGGTGTTTACTACAGACCGCCCAACAGCCCGAGGGCTGTGGAAGAAGAGATAAGCAGGGACATTCTAGATAAGTGCAGGAAGAATAGGGTGGTGGTAGTGGGAGATTTTAATCTCCCCAGTGTACTTTGGAATGTACTGAGATCAGAGGGTGCTGACGGGGAGGAATTTGTACAGTGTGTAATGGAAGGATCCCTGGAGCAGTACGTGGATAGACCGACCAGGGAGGGGGCTATACTTGACTTGGTTCTGGGGAATGAGCCTGGGCAGGTGGTTGACGTTGAGGTAGGAGAGCATGTGGCTAACAGTGACCACAACTCTGTCTGGTTCAAGATATTAATGGATAAAGATGAAGCCTGTCCTAAGGGGAGGGTGTTAAATTGGGGGAGGGCTAGATACAGCCGGATTAGGCAGGATCTTAAAGATACGGACTGGGGTACGCTATTTAACGGTAGGTCGACGCTGGGTATGTGGGAGTCTCTCAAGGGAAAACTACAATCTTTACAGGAAAGACATGTGCCGGTCAAGAGGAAGGATGGGAAAGGTAGGATTAGAGAGCCGTGGGTAACTAGGGATATTGAGGACCTGGTCAGGAGAAAGAGGGAGGCGTACACTAGATCGAGGCATTTGAGGACAGAGATAGCGTTAGAAGAATACAGAGAATGTAGGAGAGAACTTAAAAGGGGCATCAGAAAGGCAAAAAGGGGCCACGAAATGGCTTTGGCGGGTAGGATTAAGGAAAATCCTAAGGCATTTTACTCTTATATTAGAAACAAAAGGATGGTTAGAGGGAACATTGGTCCTCTCAGGGACAGAGGAGGGGAACTATGCTTGGAGCCTGGGGTAATGGGGGAGATCTTGAATGAATACTTTGCGTCGGTATTCACTCAGGAGAGGGGTCAGTCCTCTGCTGCTGTGCTTGAGAAGTTTGAGGATCCGTTGAGGGAAATAGTCATCACGAGGGAAGAGGTGTTGGGACTTTTAGACAATATAAAGACGGACAAATCTCCGGGGCCTGATGGCATCTATCCTAGGCTGCTAAGGGAGGTGAGGGATGAAATTGCTGGGCCTCTGACGCAAATCTTTGTCTCTTCTTTGGACACAGGTGAGGTTCCAGAGGATTGGCGGATTGCAAATGTTGTACCGTTGTTTAAGAAGGGTCAGAGGGATAACCCAGGGAACTATAGGCCAGTGAGCTTGACTTCAGTTATAGGCAAGATAATGGAGAGGATCCTCAAGGATAGGATGTATGAGCATCTGGAGCGCTGCAATCTGATCAGGGATACGCAGCATGGCTTCGTTACAGGGAGGTCGTGCCTTACGAATCTATTGGAATTTTTTGAAGAGGTGATAAAAACGGTTGACGAAGGACAAGCCGTTGATGTTGTCTATATGGATTTCAGTAAGGCGTTTGACAAGGTCCCTCACGGTAGGCTGATAGAAAAGGTGAAGGCTCATGGGATACAAGGCCAGGTATGTAGATGGGTGAAGAACTGGCTTGGGAGGAGAAGACAGCGGGTAGTAGTGGAGGGCTCCTTTTCCAATTGGAGGTCTGTCACCAGTGGGGTGCCGCAGGGCTCGGTACTAGGACCTCTACTATTTGTAGTATATATTAATGACTTGGAAGAGGGGGTAGGTGGTGTGATCAGCAAATTTGCTGATGACACTAAGATGGTTGGATTGGCGGGTACTGAGGAGCAGTGCCTGGCAATGCAACAGGACATAGATAGGCTGGTAGATTGGGCAGATAGATGGCAAATGGAATTTAATCCGGAGAAATGCGAGGTGATGCACTTTGGCCGGAATAATGTGGAAGGGAGTTATATGATAAAAGGTAGAACTATCCGGAGTATAGATACGCAGAGAGACCTGGGGGTGCAGGTACACAAGTCCCTGAAGGTGTCGGTGCAGGTGCAGAATGTGATGAGGAAAGCGTATGGCATGTTGGCCTTCATAGGAAGGGGTATAGAATATAAGAGTAGGAGTCTGATGTTGCAGTTGTATAGAACGTTGGTTAGGCCTCACCTGGAGTACTGCGTCCAGTTCTGGTCGCCGTACTACCGGAAGGATGTAGAGATCCTGGAGAGAGTGCAGAGGAGATTTACCAGGATGTTGCCTGGTATGGAAGGGCTGTCTTACGAGGAAAGATTGAACGCACTTGGGCTGTTTTCCCTTGAGAGACGTCGGCTGAGGGGGGATTTGATAGAGGTTTATAAGATTATGAAGGGGACAGATAGAGTAGATGGTGATAAGCTTTTTCCGCTATTAGAAATGGATAGAACGAGGGGTCACGGGCTTAGGGTGAGGGGGGCTAGATATAAGACTAATGTTAGAGGGCAGTTTTTCACACAAAGGGTAGTGGGGATGTGGAATGCACTGCCGAGTAAGGTGGTGGAAGCAGGTACGCTAGGGTTGTTCAAGAGTCACTTGGACAGCCACATGAGCAGTTTACATATAGGGGGATATAGCAGGCCTTATTAAGCATTGTAGGCTTGGGGTCAGTTTTAGTCTCAGGGATATAGAGTCTTTAATAATGAAATTTTTATCCACAGGCACTTACCATCTCGAGGGCATCATGGCAGCACAGAGGCTATCTCTGTTGCTGTGCGGACACATGGAGTTGGGCCTGTGTCCGTGGGAGTTTGCGCGTTCTCCCCGTGGTTGCGTGGGTTTCCTCCGGGTGCTCCGGTTTCCTCCCACATCCCAAAAATGTGCTTTTAGGCTGATTGATTGGGTAACAAATTGTCCCTATATTGGAACTCCCTGATCCTCACACATTAGGCATAGACTAGAGTCATGAATAGGTCACTGACCATGGGATGGCGGCGCGGGCTCGTTGGGCCGAAGGGCCTGTTTCCCGTGCTGTTTTGTTCTTTGTTCTTTGTAATTAATAATCTGAGTGAAGGTGTCCCAGAGTAACAGTAACCATAATATGATTGAATTTTGCATTCAGTTTGAGGGAGAGAAGAGTGAGTCCAAGACTATATTTTCAAACTTACATAAGGGTAACTATGAGAGCATGAAATCAGAGCAGTCTGAAGTAATTGACAAATTAGGTTAAGCGATTGGTCAATAGAAATGCAGTGACAAACGTTTAAGGAGATATTTCAGAATGCACGTGATAGATATATTCCAACGAGTAAGAAAAAAACAGACATACTATCTGTAGCTGGAAAGGTTAGAGATAATATCAAATTTAAAGAGAAAGCATGTAATTGTACAAAGACAGGTGGAGGGTCAGAAGAACAAAGGATGATAAATAAAGGTTAGAGTATGAGACAGAACCAGCCAGAAATACAAAATCAGTAAGTTTCTATAAATATTTTTAAAAAGAAGAGAGTTAACAAACTGAGCATTAGTCCTACAGAAAGTGAGTCTGGAGAATTGATAATTGAAATCAAGGTGATGGTGGATGAATTGAACATGTATTCCTTTTGTGGGAGAATCTAGAACAAGGGAGTCACTGTTTAAAAAAGGGGGTCATCTGTTTAAAACAGGTGCCCCAAGTGACTCCAGATCCACAGCAATGTGGCTGATTCTCCATTGCCCTCGGGCAGCTAGGGATGGGCAATAAGCACCATCCAGCCTGTGACATCCATGTCCCATAAATGAATGAAAAAATGGTGATTTTTGTTTTCCTTAAAGGTCGTGGATCTTTGACTACCTTTTCAGGAAGGGAGTCTTTGAATATTTTTAAGGCAGAGGTGGATAGATTCTTGGTTAAGCAAGAGGGTGATGCAGATTTGAGGATACTATCATGATATTAAATGGTGGGCAGGCTCAAGCAGCTGAACAGTCTACTCTGTTTGTAATTTCTTGGCAAATTTGTTCCTCTGTCTTTTCTGCTAGTTTGTGCATTAGCATGCACCCAGTAGTGCAACTGTTCTTCCTTAATTTTAACAGTGGTTATCACTGCTGCCTCACAATGTTCAGGCCTTGGGTGACTGGCACATGGAGTTTGCACGTTCTCCCTGTGATTGTGTGGGTTTTCTCTCGATGTTCTGTTTCTTCCCACAGTAGTAGCTAACTAATTCCATGAGGACATCGGTCCCAGCTCTGTTACGTTGCAACCCTATACGTCTATAGACCGATACAGCACCCCCGTCCCAAGAGCAGTCCAGGTGTCACAGGAATTCCTCCTGCACCATTCTCCAGCCATTCATTGGCTTCCTCCTTTTTTCTACATTAACTCATGCATGGAATGTTTTTGAGGTCTGCTTTCTAATTTCCTTCCTAAGTTCTGTATCATATCCTCCTTTCTACCCATGTTGGTGGTGCTGATATGGACTTTGAGCTCTGGCTGTTCACCCTCCCACCTCAAAGTCCTTTATTAATTCATTCATGGGACATGAATGTCATTGGTTGGCCAGTATTTATTGCCCATCCCTAGTTACCTCTCTGTCTTCCTGGTCCTGAGCACCAGATGCTCAGCATGTTAACATGCAATGCCCAACTTGCTTCTATTTGAGTGATAGAACCAGCATAGAACCCTACAGTGCAGAAACAGGCCCTTCAGCCCATCGAGTCTGCACCGAACACAATCCCACCCAGACCCTATCCCCATATCCCTACACATTTACCTGCTAATCCCTCTAACCTACACATCCCAGGACACTAAGGGGCAATTTTAGCATAGCCAATGAACCTAACCCGCACATCTTTGGACTGTGGGAGGAAACCGGAGCACCCGGAGAAAACCCACGCAGACACGAGGAGAATGTGCAAACTCCACACAGGCAGTGACCCGAGCCGGGAATCGAACCCAGGACCCTGGAGCTGTGAAGCAGCAGTGCTACCGTGCCGCCCGTGATGGGTGAGAAAGGTATATTCATAAAGCACAGTTCGTTTTCAACTGAAGTTTAATTTTATGTACTTGAAGAGGAACCATTTCAGAGTAATGGAACAAAGTTAGAGAAGTGAAACTATAATTTTTTCAAAGAGCTGGCACAGGGCCACAGCTGCCTTATTCTATCATGAAGAAAATGTAATTATAAATGTCCATTTCTCTACCTGACAGTCAGCATTTGCCCACTTTCCATTTTTTATATTGACTGCCCTGTGAGTGAGGGGAGCTTCGTTTATCCCCTGATTATTGGATTGATGTTTCTAATCGCAGCTTACAAAGGAGCAGAACCCCAGTTGGTAGTAGAATAATATGGATTGAAATTCGGGCCTTGTGGAATGGGTGCAGCCTGAAGTGACCTGTAGTCTGTAAAAGTGGGAATGGTGGTTTAGTGTCACTTGACTATTAATCAGTGGCTCAGGCTAATGCTCTGGGGACATGGGTTCAAACCCCAACACAGCCTCTAGTGGCATTTAAGCTCAATTAATAATCTCCGTTGGTTGACTCTTAACTGCCCTCTGAAATGATGTGACATGCCACAGGGTGAAGGATAATTTGGGATGGGCAAGAAGTGCTTACCTTGCCAGTGATGTCCCCTCCCTGAAAGAATTTAAAAAAATAATTTGTAGCCAGACTTGGAGGTTTGAGTTTTTTTTGTGATTAGTGTCTGAGGCGATGGTTAAAAGTGTTGGAGAATGCCCACACTTCATTGATGTATTGGACTCGTAAGGTGCTAGATGAGAGGTGGGTCGTCTAAATGAGAGAGAGAGATGGGCAGAGAGTGAGTAATAAGGAGCAGCAGTAAGAATGTCAGGACGATCAAAGGAAATTGAAATATTGAACTGAAAGTACTTTGAACACAAGTGAAAATGTGAAACCCATGAGAAAATAGAGTAAAATACTACAGATGCTGGAATCTGAGACAAAACCAGAAAATACTGGAATGTCTCAACAGGTCTGACAGCATCTGTGGAGAGAGAATAGAGCCATCGTCTCGAATTAGATGACCCTTCATTAGAGTAGATATTGTGAGAAAATAGAGCAACTGGGGAAGAGGGGAGGAAGCTGTGGTCAGTCACTGCTCCGTAACATGTCAACAAGTGAGGGCCCTGTAAAATGGTCAGTGTTAATGCTGGAAGTTTGGTTTTATTTATCCAGTCATAGGATGTAGATATCACTGGCTGGTGTGAGCTGCCTTTTTGAACTGAGTTCCAGGATTTTGATCCAGCCACAGTGACGGAGCAGCATTTAGTTCCAAATCAGGATCTAGTGGAGCTTGGAGGCGAACTTCCAGCTAGTGGTTACTATGCAAGTCCTGTCTTTGTTCTTGTAGGTTTGGAAGGTGCTGCTGAAGGAACCTTGGTGTGTTGCCATAAGACGTAGAACATAGAACATAGAACATTACAGCACAAACAGGCCCTTCGGCCCTCGAGTTGCGCCGATCACATCAACCCCACCAATCTATAGACCTATCTATAACCCCCAACCCCATTAAACCCCATATACTCATCCAGAAGTCTTTTAAAAGACCCCAGCGAGTTCGCCTCCATCTCCACGTAGGAGCAAACTTAGGCCACTCGGCCCATCGACTCTACTCCACCATTCAATCATGGCTGATATTTTTCTCATCCCCATTCTCCTGCCATTTTCCCATAACCCATGATCCTCTTATTAATCAAGAACCTATCTGTCTTTGTCTTAAAGACACTCAGTGACCCGGCCTCCACAGCCTTCTGTGTCAAAAGGTTCCACAGATTCACCACTCTCTGGTTGAAGAAATTTCTCCTCATCTCTGTTTTAAAGGATTGTCCCTTTATCCTGATGTACCCTCTGGTTCTAGTTTCCCCTAATAGTGGAAACATCCTCTCCATGTCCACTCTATCCAGGCCTTGCAATGTCCTGTAAGTTTCAATAAGATCCCCCTCATTCTTCTAAACTCCGAGTACAGATCCAGAGTCCGCAACTGTTTTTCATACAACGAACTCTTCATTCCGGGGATCATTCTTGTGAACCTCCTCTGGACCCTTTCCAATGCCAGCACTTTCACCCTTGGGTTCAGGGCCCAAAACTGCTCTCGAAACTCTGCGTGGGGTCTGACCAGAGCCTTATACAGCCTCAGAAGTCCATCCCTCCTGTTGTATTCTAGCCCTCTCAATGCTAGCATTGCATTTGCCTTCCTAATTACCAACTAAACTTGCACATTAACCTTAAGAGAATTTTGAACAATGACTCCCAAGTCCCTTTGTGTTTCTGATTTCTGAAACATTTCCACATTTAAAAATATCGATGCCTCCGTTCCTCCTGCCAAAGGAGGAACTTTTCCACATTGTATTCCGTCTGCCACGCCTTTGTCCACTCTCCTAACCTGCCCAAATCCTACTGCAGCCCCCCTGCTTCCTCAACACTACGTGTCCCTCTACATATCTTTGTACCATCTGCAAACTTAGCAACAGTGCCTTCAGTTCCTTCTTCCAGAACAAGATTCCCACAGCAGGATAGGGGACATAGAGAGTTAGCTTAGGGGATGTCATGTGATGTACCTCCTGTTGGACACAATGAGACGTCATAACCTTGTAAAAGTGTCATTTGACCTGCTAGGGACTTATTGGGATTGGCCTGCTCTTGATCTAATCAGTCAGAGTTTTATACCTTTGGAGTTTGCTTTGTAATGTGTATAATTGTTCTGTTAATCACTGTCTGGAGTTTGAGCCTTATTTTGCTACATGACATGATGTATATTTCCAAGGCTGCACTTTGGTGTTTAATTGGAGTCAGGATTTCTTCAGGGAGACTCTGGTTAGTAAACTGAAGGTCTCTTATCGTTGTGCTGGGACTGCTATTATTTTGGCCGTAGCACCATTACAAGAATGTAAGATCTGTGTAGATTTAACTTTGTTTGAAGGTGACTGGAATGGTCCATCTGACTGTTATTACTTTGAAACTGCTGTAAGGCATCAAATTACCAGCTAGAGACAATTTGCCAGCTCAGCAATTGCCAATCTGGAAATGGGCCAATGTGCTGAAAGCTACCAAATAAACCATAGAACCCTACGGTGTAGAAAGAGGCCCTTCGGCCCATCAAGTCTGCACTGACCACAATCCCACCCAGGCTCTACCCCCATATCCCTACATATTTACCTGCTAATCCCTCTAATCTACACATCCCTGGACACTAAGGGGCAATTTCCTAGCATGGCCAATCAACCTAACCCACACATCTTTTGGACTGTGGGAGGAAACTGGAGCACCTGGAGGAAACCCACGCAGACACGAGGAGAATGTGCAAACTCCACACAGACAGTGACCCGAGCCGGGAATCGAACCCAGGTCCCTGGAGCTGTGATGCAGCAGTGCTAATCACTGTGCTATCATGCTGCTCGTTGGACCAGTTGGACTTTAACCTGGTGTTGACAGACCTCTTACTGTGCCCATCCCAGTCCAACGCCAGCATCTCCATGCCATTTGGAAATGCACAGAAAAAATGACTTTCTAAAGTAGTCTAGCTGATGAATATATGTCTTGACCACACCACAATGAAACATCTCAAAATACTTCACAGGATATTATCTCTCCAATATGACTGTGAGCAGCTGGAGATAACAGGACAGGGTAAAAAAAAATTAGTCCGAGGTAGATTTTGGGAGCAATTTCAGTGGAGAGCGAGAGAGAGATGGGGATTTGGAACCCAATTACATAGCTTAATGCATGACATAATTGTTGGAACTCAATAATATGCTAGACACCAGAAATGGACAGGCACCTACTACCTGCAGTTGTGATTCTCAAGAAGTTAGGAGACAATTATTGAAACATTATTGAAACATATAAGATGATTAGAGGTTTAGATAGGGTGGACAGTGATAGCCTTTTTCCTCTGATGGAGAAATCTAGCACGAGGGGGCATGGCTTTAAATTAAGGGGGGGTAGTTATAGGACTGATGTCAGGGGTAGGTTCTTTACCCAGAGGGTGGTGAGGGATTGGAATGCCCTGCCTGCTGCAGTTGTAAATGCGCCTAGTTTGGGGGCGTTTAAGAGATCCGTGGATAGGTTTATGGACGAAAAGGGATTGGTTTAGGTTAGTGGGTCATTGTTTTTTAACTGGTCGGCGCAACATCGTGGGCTGAAGGGCTTGTTCTGCGCTGTAATGTTCTATGTTCTAATGGAGGAATTTGAACACAACCATGGAAAAGTTAAAGCGTAAAAGAGGCCATTCAGCCCTCCTTATCCGTCCTTCCATGAGGAAGACCATTTTAAATTCAGGGTGTTGTCAGATCAGGAACTAGTCAATGAGCATGGATATAACTTCAAAGGTGGAATAATTCAAGTCCAAACTGTTAGGCTTGGATTTTAACCATCAACATCATGAAGGAAAATTTATGGGGAAAAATTTATTGCAAACGGTGGCTTTAAAAATTTTGGCTTGTTCCAATTGAATTAGTGAAATATCAGACATTCACCGCTGAGCATCAGAATCCTGCAGAAGTCTTGGCACGTTTATACGCTTGGAACTTGGCTGAGAATTTCAAACTTTTGATAGTGGTTTGTTGCTCTAATTCCTCTGGGAAGCCTCTAACTCTGACCCCTACCATTGCAGGTTTAGCCTACGTTCCTTGACCTTGTCCAGAAATTTACTCGAGGATATTTGTGATATTAGTCGTGGGTAGAAAGTGATTAACAACAGCAGCTGTTTGGGAAGGCCTCAAAATGTATTAAAAGAGACTCTTACAAATATATTAAGGATTGTGGGGGGGGGGGAGGAGGGGGTGATACTTGTACTCGATGGATTATCACTCTGGATAGCTCTTGGCGTTTGAGTAAGGTGGGTTTTTGTGGGGTGGGGAGGGAAGTGAGTATGGAAAGGTGATGGGTAACAAGTGATATTCATTTCTGTCGTTCTTGCTTATTAGCAACTGTTGATATATCTTGAGCAAGGCAGATTAAATAGGTGTGTCTGATTCACAAGTGGAGCTGCTTTGGGATGGATCTTGGAGCAATCTTCCAGAGCTACAAGATGTAGATTTTAGGACAGGGTACTTGGGATTTGATTTGTAGCCCAACCTCTTTTAATTTGAATTGCTGGATTAACAAGGATCAGTGCTGGGGCCTCAATTCTTTGCAACTTATATAAATGATTTGGATGAAGGGACAGAGGAATGGTTGCTAAATTTGCTGATGTCTCCAAGATGGGGAGGAAAGTAAATTGTGAAGTGTACATAAGGAAGCTGCAAAAGGATAGAGATAGATGAGTGGCGAATGGATTATAATATGATGGCCATTTTGGCAGGACAGATAAAACAGAAGCATATTATTTAAATGGTGGGAAATTGCAGAGCTCACATTCAGAGGAATCTGGGTGTCCGAACACATGGCAAATGTTGGCCTGCGGGTACAGCAAGTAATTACCAAAGCTAATCATAGAAACATACAGTGCAGAAGGAGGCCATTCAGCCCATCAGGTCTGCACTGACTACAATCCCACCCAGGCCTTATCCCCATAACCCCACTCATTTACCCTAGCTAGTATCCCTGACACTGAGGCAATTTAAGCATGGCCAATCCACCTAACCTGCACATCTGTGAACCTATTGTTTATTGTGAGGGGAATTGAATACAAGAGTATGAAGATTATACTATAGTTACGCAGGACATTGGTGAGACCACATCTGGAGAGTGAATCCAGTATTGGTCACCTTATGGAAGGATGTAAACGTGATGGACGTATTTCAATGGTTTACTCGATTAATTCCTGGAATGGGTGAGTTGTCTTGAGAGGAAAGGCTGAACAAGCTGGGCTGTATCCACTGGAGCTTAGAGGAATAAGAGGTGACGACTGAAACAAATCGTGAGGGGTGTTGACAGGATGGATGTCCTCTTGTGGGAGACCTGGGGGGCCACTTTAAAAATTAGGGGTCATCCGTTTTAAGGGCGAGGTGAGGAGAATTTGGGGTTGAGAGTCTTCAAAACTTCCTGCCTCAAAAGGCGAATGATGCAGAATTTCTTTAAGTCAGAGGTAGAAAGATCCTTGATAAACAAGGGAGTGAAAGATTATTGAGGGAGACAGAAATGTGAAATTGAGATTAAAATTAATTTCGCCAAATTCCAAACAATGGATGGTCATTGCTAATCCTCAGACTATTTGCCTGTGTGTTACTTCACACGTACTGTTACAAAATAGGGCGGCACGGTAGCACAGTGGGTTAGCACTGCTGCTTCACAGCTCCAGGGTCCTGGGTTCGATTCCCGGCTCGGGTCACTGTCTGTGTGGAGTTTGCACATTCTCCTCGTGTCTGCGTGGGTTTTCTCCGGGTGCTCCGGTTTCCTCCCACAGTCCAAAGATGTGCGTGTTAGGTTCATTGGCTATGCTAAAAAAATTGCCCCTTAGTGTCCTGGGATGTGTAGGTTAGAGGGATTAGCAGGTAAAATGTGTAGGGATATGGGGATAGGGTCTGGGTGGGATTGTGTTCGGTGCAGACTCGATGGGCCGAAGGGCCTGTTTCTGCACTGTAGGGTTCTATGCTTGTTCTATATGCAGGGTAGAATAGGTGTGGGGTGATGTGGCGGCGCGGGCTCGTTGGGCCGAAGGGCCTGTTTCCCGTGCTGGGTTGTTCTTCTAAAAATAGGAGAGATCAGACCATGTGTATTTCATAGGCTGTCGTGAGATCACCAGTAGATCCTTGCAGTCTTTGGATCCACCGATCTATATGTTGATGAGAAAAAGTACACGCTTGTCCTACATTTGTGTGTTTAAGTCCCATCAAGGTTCTAACCCCTCACTACCTCCAGTGCTACAAATTCCATCAAACTCCATTCATCTCTCTCTCTCTCTCTCTCTCCCCTCTGTCACATCAGAGTTTTTAAGCATTGTTCTGAATAAATCTTGTCATTTTTTTTCCTTAGACCTCTGAGAGATTTATCGTGAAAGGTGTTGTATACATTTCAGTGCTTAGTTGTTCCTACTTCTTTAACTGACTGTGTTCTGCTGTTTTTGTAGAACTCTGGCAAGAATTCATTTTCTGGTGGTGCAGAGCAGTGTCCTGGGAATCATATGTCAGGTGATCGGCTGGATTTATTTTGTGGCCTGGTCTATCTCCTTTTATCCGCAAGTGATTGAAAACTGGAAACGTAAAAGGTAAACTGTTCATACGAGGAGCTCTTTGCAACATAAAATTTTGTGTGTACAAAAAGGTTTACATCGCTGCTACATTTTATTGTCTAACAGGAGTTTTGTGCTGGTGATTTTCATTGCTGCAGTAGCTGTAATTTACTGTCATACCAATGGTTGTAATTTGTAGCAAAAATAAGGGTGTGTGAAAGATGCTCGTTTTTAATTTTTAAGCTGGTTAGCAACTCGTGGGCAGAAAAAGAGACCCTATCAATCATACAATATAGATTGTCACAAATTGCTTGTAATTTAGCAAAAATTACATCTCATACTTAACCTCCCTGCAATTTCTATATTTGCACATAATTGCCCATTAAGCCAAAGTTAAGTCTCATAACTGCAAGTAATCTTTTAATGATGTGATAATTATTAATGACTTCTTTAATTTGATTTGTGTACAGTGAAAAGTAGTTTCTCGTGTGTTCTGCAGACAAAGTTTAAGAATACATAGGGGAGAAGGAAAGAAGAGGGTGTGCAGAATGTGGTATTACAGTCATAGCTACGGTGTATGGAAAGATCAACTTTATGTCTGCTAGGTCTATTCAAAAGTCTGGCAGCAGGGAAGAAGCTGTTCTTGAGTCGATTGGTACATGATCTTAGACTTTTGTATCTTTTTCCCAATGGAAAAAGGTACAATAGAGAATGTGTCCAGGGTGCGTGGGTCCTTGATTATGCTGGCTGTCTTTCCAAAGTAAGAAGTCTCAGAACACTAGGTTAAAGTCTCAGAACACTAGATAAACAGAGGCATCTCCACATCATGTTTTTCCAAAGGCAGTGTAGACAGTGTCAATGGGTGGGAGGCTTGTTTGGGTGATGGACTGGTCTGCATTCATAACATAACATAAGAAATAGGAGCAGGAGTAGGCCATCTGGCCCTTCGAGCCTGCCTCGCCATTCAATAAGATCATGGCTGATCTGTCGTGGCTCAGTTCCACTTTCCCGCCCTCTCCCCATAACCCTTAATCCCCTCTCTTATCAAAAACCCATCAACCCGCATCTTAAAAATATTTAGCGAGGCAGCCTCCACCACTTCAACGGGTAGAGAATTCCAGAGATTCACCACCCTTTGAGTGAAGAAGTTCCTCCTCAACTCCGTTCTAAACCGCCCCTCCTTTATCTTGAGGCTGTGCCCCCTAGTCCAACTGTCTTTTTTGAGCGGGAAGAGTCTCTCCACCTCTATCCTATCCATCCCATTCATCATCTTATACATCTCAATGAGATCTCCCCTCATTCTTCTAAACTCTAACGAGTACAAGCCTAGTTTATTCAGCCTCTCCTCATAGCTCAACCCCCTCAACTCTGGTATCAGCCTAGTAAACCTCCTCTGCACTCCCTCCAAGACCAAAATATCTTTGCACACGTGCGGCGCCCAAAACTGCACACAGTACTCCAGCTGCGGCCTCACCAATGCCCTATACAGCTGCAGCAAGACCTCCCTACTTTTATATTCAATCCCCTTCGCTATGAAGGCCAGCATCCCATTCGCCTTCCTGACCACCTGCTGCACCTGCAAGCTGGGTTTTTGCGACTCATGCACAAGGACCCCGAGGTCCCTCTGCACCGTCGCCTGCTGCAGTTTTTCGCCACGTAAGTAATAGTCCTTCCTACCATTCTTCCTACCAAAGTGGACCACCTCACACTTGCCAACATTAAATTCCATTTGCCATTTCCTGGCCCATTCGCCCAGCCTATCTAGATCCTTCTGCAGACTCTCCACACCCTCTGCACAATTTGCCGTTCCTCCAATCTTGGTGTCATCCGCAAATTTCAACACCCTACACTCGATTCCCTCCTCCAGATCATTTATATAAATGGTAAATAGCTGAGGCCCCAGCACCGACCCCTGGGGCACCCCACTAGTCACCAACCGCCAATCCAAATAGCACCCATTGACCCCCACTCTCTGCATTCACAACCTTTGCAGTTTCTTGCGGTCTTGGGCAACGTAGGAGTCATACCAAGCTGAGATACAACCAGAAAGAATGCTTTCTATGGTGCATCTGTAAAAGTTGGCGAGAGTCAGAACTGTGCAGAGTTCATGGTTCCTCCCTTCCCTCTGTTCTTCTGAGACGCGATCACTAAAACAATTCATTTTGGCAGGTCAAATGGGATGAAGGAATATAATATTAAGGGTAAGACTCTTAGCAGTGTGGAAGATCAGAAGGATCTTGGGGTCTGGGTTCATAGGATGCTCAAATCAGTTTTGCAGGTAGAGGATGTGGTTAAGAAAGTGTATGGTGTACTGGCCTTTATCAATCGAGGAATTGAGTTTAGGAATCGGGAGATAATGCTGCAGCTTTATAAGACCCTGGTCAGACCCCACTTGGAGTACTGTGCTCAATTCTGGTCGCCTCATGACAGGAAGGATGTGGAAGCCATAGAAAGGGTGCAGAGGAGATTTACAAGGATGTTGCTTGGATTGTGTGGCATGCCTTATGTGGATAGGTTGAGAGAGCTCAGCCTTTTCTCCTTAGAGAGACAAAGGATGTTTACTATTTATATCGATGATCTGGAGGAGGGGGCTGAGTGTAGGGTGTCGAAATTTGCTGATGACACGACGATGAGCGGAAAAGCAAATTGCGTGGAGGGTGTGGAAAGTCTGCAGAGAGATCTGGGTAGGCTGAGTGAGTGGGCGAGGACCTGGCAGATGGAGTATAATGTTAGTGAGTGTGAGGTTATCCACTTTGGTAGAAATAATAGTAGGAAGGATTATTTAAAAGGTGAAAAGCTGCAGCAGGCGACGGTGCAGAGGGACCTCGGGGTCCTTGTGCATGAGTCGCAAAAACCCAGCTTGCAGGTGCAGCAGGTGGTCAGGAAGGCGAATGGGATGCTGGGCTTCATAGCGAGGGGGATTGAATATAAAAGTAGGGAGGTCTTGCTGCAGCTGTATAGGGCATTGGTGAGGGTACTGGAGTACTGTGTGCAGTTTTGGTCGCCGCACTTGCGGAAGGATATTTTGGCCTTGGAGGGAGTGCAGAGGAGGTTCACGAGGCTGGTACCGGAGATAAGGGGGTTAACCGATGAAGAGAGACTGAATAGACTGGGTCTGTACTCGTTGGAGTTTAGAAGGCTGAGGGGGATCTTATAGAGACGTATAAGATAATGAAGGGGATGGATAGGGTGGAGGTAGAGAGATTCTTCCTGCTTAGAAAGGACAGCAGGACTAGGGGGCACAGCCTCAAGATAAAGGTGGGGGGGGGGCAGTTTAGATCGGAGTTGAGGAGGAACTTTTTCACTCAAAGGGTGGTGAATCTCTGGAATTCTCTGCCCATTGAAGTGATGGAGGCTGCCTCGCTAAATATATTTAAGTCACGGGTAGATAGGTTTCTGATAGACAAGGGAATTAAGGGTTATGGGGAGAAAGCGGGAAAGTAGAATTGATCCATTTCAGATCAGCCATGATCTTATTGAATAGCGGGGCAGGCTCGAAGGGCCAGATGGCCTACTCCTGCTCCTATTTCTTATGTTCTGTGCATGACCTGATAGAGGTGTATAAGATGTTGAGGGGTATTGATCGGGTGGATTCTTGGAGGCTTTTTCCCTGGACTGAAATGGTCGCTACGAGAGGACACAGGTTTAAGGTGCTGGGGAGCAGGTACAGAGGAGATGTCAGGGGTAAGTTTATCACTGAGGGTGGTGGGTGCCTGGAATTGGGTGGAGGCGGATTCGATAGGGTCTTTAAGAGACTTTTGGATAAGCACATGGGACTTAGTAAGGTAGAGGGTTATAGGTAAGCCTAGTAGGAAGGGATATGTTCGGCGCAACTTGTGGGCCAAAGGGCCTGTTTGTGCTGTAGTTTTTCTATGTTCTAAACTATTGAGACGTATTCTTTATTCTTTGTACTTTTTCTTTGTTTTACTTTTTCTCTCCAAGTTTCTTTCCTCCTTGTACCTGATTTTACACTCACCCTTTTTTCACCCTTCTTAGTCTTTTTTTTTGTTTTCTGAACCCTTTAATCTCACTGTTTAAGGAGGCAAACTGTTTGACTTGTTGCTTACTAAGGTTTCCAGCGCTGTGTTGCTGTCACTGCACCATTGTCTACACGCTTCCAAATTACACCACAGAACTAATTTTCATGCTGAAGAACCCAATCTAATTGGTACATTATCCGATGCCTCATTCAGCAAATTCTGGACCATTGGGAAAAGAGAGAGAAAGCCAATTTGCATGCTTGTGATTAAAATGTTCACCACATTCCTCAGGGTAATAAACTTCACAATTTTAGTATGGAAATGTGTATCAGATCCCAGTTGTATGATTACAGTATTCTTCACATGACTGCTGTCGGTGTACGTTGCTGAATTGCTGTTTCTGTCAGATCCATTTTCACTCAGCAGCCCAGAATGTGCACTCAGGATATAGCATTGATCTGAGGATATGGAAACTATTGAGCAGATTATGCTGACCAGCCACAGTCTGCGTGTTATTTTACATTCTGTAATTTATGCTGTTTGAATTTACACTGCGTTGTTGTTTGTGAAGGTTAATTCAAGCATTAGAACTGGGGTTTTAGTGCTATTTTCAAACCCTTACCTTTAGGCGTAATTTCATTCAGTAAGGATGTGTGGAACACTTTACCAGGGAAGTGTTTAGATTAATAACTGTGACATAATACTGCGACATTCGTCAAGATAGAAAATTTCAAATACCAAATCTGACCAATTATTTAAATGAACAACCTTTTTACTTTCCTCAATGTTTTCTTGCTGATAAACCACAGAAATACAGCAGAATTAAAATTCATACCATAAGATTAACCATTTTATTTTGTCACGGGATGTGAGCTTCTTCACCAGCTCCCAAATCCATATCAGAAGGATACATGGAAGCGGATACATGGAAACATCACAATCCGAGTTCCCCTCCAAGTCACCTGATTTGAAATTTTATCGCTGTTCCTTCATTGTCACTGGGTAAAAATCTTGCAATAGCATTGTAGGTGCACCAGCACTATGTGGACGACAGCACTTTGAAAAGGCAGCTTTCCACGGCCACCTCGAGACTAATTAAGGATGGACAGTGAATACTGGCACTGCCAGAAATCCCCACAGTCAGAATGAATGTAAAAGGTTAACCTCGCGTGACAATTCTACTTCTTGTAAATTTGCAGATTATATGTTGCTTTGGGAACATTCCTACAGTTTGTGGATTGATGGAAGGAATTAAACCACGCAGTATTTTGTCTCTGGTTACAGTTGAACTTCATGATTCCATATCAGTTTGAGTACACATTGACTTAGTATAAAGTGCTGCTGTTTATCCTGGCGTCTGTCTTGGTGCTGCTCGATACTATATGCTTTCATCCTGCTTCTCACTCTGAGGCTAACCCCAAGCGATAAACGGAGGAATGGGGAGCAACTAAAGAGCAATTATCTAAATGGAATAGTTGTGAAATGTGTACAGAAACCAAGGACCTGGGTTTTCATTTGCAGAGATCTTCGAAGGATGTTTTGAGAGGGTAGCTAGCAAAGCATATGGGATCTTCATAAACAAATCGAGGATAAAAGGTGAGAACTTCAGGCTGCACCTTTATGAAGCTCCGTTTAGCTCCAACTGTATTGAATCAAGATGTGGTCACTATATTTTATGAAGAATGTGAGGGTTGTTATGATTGTACAGAGATTTATCAGAATGGATTTTGAGCTGGGTTTGTTCTGTTTGGAATAAAGAAATTTGAGGTGAATTTGATAGAGGTGTACAAGATAATGACAGGTGAAGCTAATGTAAACACAGCAAAGCTGGTCCCATCAGCTGTTAGTACAAAGACTAGGATTTAACACTTTGAGCAATCAATGCAGGGGGAATGGTAGGGAGCATTCTTTATGTTGCAAGTGAATTTACTGCCTTTGCTGGAAGCAGAGATCATTGAATTGGAATGAAAAATGGTTAGGCTCTTGAAGAAGTCAGTTTGCAGGAGGGCAAAGATAAAGTGGAGGAATGAGACTGATGGGATTGCCCCACAGCAGGTATTGACTCAATGGGCCAAATAGCCCCCTCCTGTCCTACAATGTGACCCTGTGACTCTCTGACTGATGAACTTGATGAAATGATGTTGTCGTAGAGTGGATTTGCTGGATCTTGTACATTTTACACTAGAAATAGGAGCAGGAGGAGACCACACGGCCAGTCAAACTGCTGGCTTCACCATTCCATATGATCATGGCTGATCCTGGCCTTCAAACTCCGATCTCCAAACTCCCTAATTCCCTTAATTCCCATAGACACCAAACATCTGTCAATCCCATTCTTAGTAAAAAGTCTGACAACACCAAGTTTTAGTCCAACCGATTTATTTGATAATATTCTCACAAGCTTTCGGGGTTAGTCCCTTCGTCAGGTGAATGGAGAGTTCTGGCCTCAGACAGAGCATATAAAGCACAGACAGTTTTAGAGAATCCCATTCTTAACAATGGAGCATCCACAACCCACTGGGATAGAAAATTGCAACACTTTGAGTGAAATAATTTCTCCCCATCTGGGGCCTAAATGATCAGCCCCTTATCTTGAAACTGCTCTGGTGTTTTAGATTCCCTGTCCGGTAGAAGCAGCCACTCAGCACCCACCTTATTAAGTCTGAAGTTTGTAAATTGCTTCTTATTGTTCTGAACTCCAGAGAAAATAAGCCTAATTTCCTCTGCCTTCCATGACAGGACAACCTCCTCAATCAGGTGACCAATCTGTTGAACCAGCCTCCGTAGGGATACAGAACCTTGAAGCAGGAATAGGCCATTCAGCCCTTTGAGTCTGACCTGCCTTTCATTTTGATCACGATTATTGAATTCAATGTCCTGATTTCCTTCCCTTCTCATATCCCTTGATCCCTTTAACCCCCAGAGTATAAAGTAAAAGTATATCCTTAACTGTGGAAACCAAAACTGAGCAATGTTCCAAGTTTAGTCTTGTTAAAACCCTGTTCTGTAGAACTTTGCACTTCTCTATTATATTCCATTTACCCTCTTGTTTCCCCACTCACGTAACCTGTCTGTATCTCTTTGCAGCCTCCTAATCTTTCTCACAACTTACTATTTTCAGGCGTCTAAGATGTGTCATTGGATTTGAAACATTAACTCTGTTTATACGCTCCACAATGCTGCCAAATCTGAATTTTTCCTGCATGTTGCGTTTCTGTATTACCTTTCCACCCAGCAAACTTGGGTACATTACTGTTTGTCTCGTGATTTAAGTCATTAGCTGCTCTGACAAAGGGTCATCCAGACTTGAAACATTGACTTTATTCTCTCTCCACAGATGCTGTCAGACCTGCTGAGATTTTCCAGCATTTTCTGTTTTTACAATTGTTTATTTTAGCCACTGTCTTCCTTTTCATATTAATAAAAGCTCTTATCTGTTTTAATATTTCTGACGAGCGCACACTCATTCTTTATTTTTCCTTTTTTTAAAATGTTTTGATGATCCTTTGCTTGATCTCTCATCCCCTACAACATGGTAAGCCTTTTATAATCTAATACTATCCCTCACTTCTTGACAAGCCATGGATGGGCCTTCCTTGCTGAGTTTTTATTTTTCCATTAAATACACTTTTGGTCACTTTTTATTTCTTTTAAATGTTTCACTTTTCCCATGTTATTTCCCTCCCATCTGTTTACTCAGTCTCACACCTATGTTAGTGGCTTTGTTTAAGTGCAAGATTCTTGTTTGCAACTGGAGTCTGTCATTTTCAAATTTAATTATCTCTCCCAGTGGATCTTTTACTACAACATTGCTTTAATAAAGTTGTCTCTTAACTCTTCTAAACGTGGCGGACACAAGCTGAGGATCATATTCCCTGATACACACCGCAGATTGTTCCAAGCATGTCCGCAACCTATTGTACATCATCTGAATTAAAATTTAACTTTTTTTAATAACAAATTGTGTTTTCTCTTTTTGGATCTGTGATGGAAAGCAGATTAATTTCTAAATTATTGAGTGTTACTTCATATGTATTTTTCTCTTTTTGTTTCTCCCTCTCAGTGTGATTGGATTGAATTTTGATTTTCTGGCACTTAATCTGACTGGTCACATTGCATATGGAATGTTTAACATTGGTCTGTTCTGGATTCCATATATCGAGGTAATATTTAATTTAGCTTCTTCCCAAATGCTGGGAACATATTTCAATAAATGTTCATTGGGGAGTGGTGAAAAACATGGTCAAGTTACTGAAGTGGGGGGTTGGGGGGAGAGTTGGTATTAGTACTTTAGCAGAAATCTTTCTCTCTGAGGCAGGTTATTCAAGAAATCCACTTCACTGCTCAGTTAGCAGGTGGTAAATTTGTTCTATATATCTGCCACCTTGCAGGCTGAGGATTATTATTCTGCAGCCACTTTCTGGGCATATTCTGTCTCTGATTCCAGTTGGTAGCATGTTAAAGGCTGTCATATGGAGCATTTCTTACAGCATTCATGTTATTGACTAGATTTAATAACAGCACAGATTGCTACAGTTTGTACTTGAGGCTCTGGAACCTTTATTTCTAAACTTTACTCTGTTCACAGGATCTATTATGCAAACTTAAGATAGGTAGCTTACCCATCTAGTTCATTCTTCAAAAACATTGATTCCACTCATTCCTTTATGTGCAGTTAGTCAATCCTCCTCTCCAAAAGTGGACTGGCACATAGAACACTACAGCGCACTAGTTGCACCGATCACTTGTATACCTACTAAGCCATAGACCTATCTATAACCCCCAATCCCATTAGATCCCATATACTCATCCAGAAGTCTTTTAAAAGACCCCAGCGAGTTCGCCTCCACCACCACTGACGGCAGGTCAGACTACCCCTAACATCTCCTCTGTACTTCCCTCCCCGCACCTTAAATCTGTGTCCTCTCGTAGCGACCATTTCAACCCGGGGAAATAGCTTCCGAGAATCCACCCTATCTATTCCTCTCAACATCTTATAAACCTCTATCAGGTCGCCTCTCAACCTTCGTCTCTCCAGGGAGAAGAGACCGAGCTCCCTCAACCTATCCTCATAAGGCATGCCTCCCAATCCAGGCAACATCCTTGTAAATCTCCTCTGCACCCTCTCAATAGCTTCCACGTCCTTCCTATAGTGAGGCGACCAGAACTGCGCACAGTACTCCAAGTGGGGTCTGACAAGGATCTTATAAAGTTGCAGCATTACCTCCCGACTCCTAAACTCAATCCCTCGATTAATGAAGGCCAGTACACCATACGCCTTCTTGACCACATCCTCCACCTGCGAGGCCGATTTAAGAGTCCTGTGGACCCGGACCCCAAGACCCCTCTGCTCTTCAACCCAGCTAAGACTCCTACCCTTGATATTGTATTCCTTTATCCCATTGGTCCTGCCAGAATGGACCACTACACATTTATCTGCGTTGAAGTCCATCTGCCACTTCTCCGCCCAGTCTTGCATCCTATCTATGTCCTGCTGCAACTTCTGACATCCCTCCAGACCATCCACAACACCGCCGACCTTCGTGTCATCAGCGAACTTGCTAACCCATCCCTCCACTTCCTCATCCAAGTCATTTATGAAAATGACAAACAGCAAGGGTCCTAGAACAGATCCCTGGGGCACTCCACTGGTGACTGCCCTCCATTCAGAAAAAGACCCATCCACAAACACCCTCTGCCTTCTGCAGGCAAGCTAGTTCTGGATCCACAAGGCCAAAGTCCCCTGGATCCCATGCCCTCTCACCTTCTCAAGAAGTCTTGCATGGGGGACCTTATCAAACGCCTTGCTGAAATCCATGTAAACCACGTCAATGCTCTTCCTTCGTCAATGTGCTCAGTCAATTCTCAAAGAACTCAACTACACTCGTAAGACCTGCCCTTGACAAAACCATGTTGACTATTTCTGATCATTCTAAACTTCTCCAAATGCTCATAAATCTTGTCCCTCAGAATCCCCTCCATCAACTTACCAACCACTGAGGTCAGACTCACCGGTCGGTAATTTCACAGGCTATCCCTGTTCCCTTTCTTGAAAATAGGAACTACATCCGCAATCCTTCAATCCTCCGGAACCTCTCCCGTCTCCATCGACGATGCAAAGATCATTGTCAGGGGCTCTGCAATCACTTCCCTCCCCTCCCACAGTAACCTGGGATATATCCCATCCAGTCCCGGCGACTTGTCTATCTTGATGGAGTTTAAAAGTTCCAACACATCCTCTTCCTTAATATCCACATACTCAATCTTTTCAGACTGCCGCAAACCTGTAGTACAACCTCCCAGATCACTTTCCACCGTGAATACTGAGGCAAAGTACTCATTAAGCACCTCTGCCATTTCTTCTGGTTCCACACAGACTTTTCCCCCCTCACCTTTTATAGGTCCTATCCCTTCTCTTCTCACCCTTTTACTTTTTACATATTTGTCGAAGGCCTTGGGATTCTCCTTAATCTTACCCGCCAAGGCCTTCTCATGACCCCTTCTGGCTCTCCTAATTTCCTTTTACATAAGAACATAAGAAATAGGAGCAGGAGTAGGCCATCTAGCCCTTCGAGCCTGCCCTGCCATTCAATAAGATCATGGCTGATCTGTTGCTGCTCAGTTCCACCTTCCCGCCCTCTCCCCATAACCCTTAATCCCCTCGCTTATCAAAAACCCATCAACCCGCGTCTTAAAAATATTTAGCGAGGCAGCCTCCACCACTTCAACGGGCAGAGAATTCCAGAGATTCACCACTCTTTGAGTGAAGAAGTTCCTCCTCAACTCCTTTTTTAAGCTCCTTTCTGCAAGCCTTATATTCCTCTAGATCCTTAACATCTCTTAGCTCTCTGAACCTTTTATACACCTTTCCTTTCTTCCTGACTAGGTTCACCACAGCCTTCGTGCACCACGGTTCCCGCGACCTACCAAAACCTCCTTGTCTCTTCGGAATGTTGTCATGCAGAGCTCCAGTCAAACATTCCTTGAATATCCACCATCTTTCTTCTGTACTTTTCCCCAAGAACACCTCCTTCCAGTTTACTCGTCCAATTATCTGCCTGATGTCTTCATATTTCCCCTTACTCCAGACAAACACCTTCCTAGCCTGCCTGATCCTATCTCTTTCCAATGCTATCGTGAAGAAGATAGAATTATGATCTCCATCCCCGAGATGCTCTCCTACCGAGAGATCCATCACCTGCCCTGGTTCATTCGCCAGTACCAGGTCAAGTACAGCCTCTCCTCTCGTAGGTTTATCCACATACTGTGTCAGGAAACCTTCCTGACACACCTAACAAACTCCTCCCCATCCAAACCCCTTACCCTAGGGATATTCCAGTCGATGTTTGGGAAATTAAAGTCTCCCATCACGACAATTCTGTTATTACTCCATCTCTCTAGGATTTGTTTCCCTATCTGCACATCAACTTCCCTGTCACTATTGGGCGGCCTATAGAAAACAAAGTTTATCATTGCCTCAAATCAGGCTAATAATGCCAGATGATCATGTGGTGATTTAACCTAAGGATCACCTCGGGCAAGGTTGAGAAGATGAGGCCTTTATAAATAACCCCAGTCGGAACGGTAATTGAACCCATGTTGGCATTACTCTGCATCACAGCTGTCCGGCCAACTGAACTAAACAGATCACTGCAGGTCTAGAAACTTTATACAATGCAGTTAAATCAAATGGGCATCACCCCAATCCAAATGTTAACAATTACACACACTACACCTGGTGTTCCACCAATCCTCAAGTCGGACTATACAGATATAATATGTAAAGAATGTGTAACTTTCCTTATTTCCCATAATAATTAGTAAGTAGCAGAGACATTATACAAATACTTTATTTTCCACTTTGAAGACAGCTGCACAAAGTAACATTTTGGAAGCAGCTGGGGGTCCCCGAGCCTAGTGAAAATAAATAATTTGTGGATATTTGCACTATTTTAAGCAATAATCCTGGAGAAATTCAGTTACTCTCTGGCCCTGATTTCAAGATTTTTATAAAGCTCCACTGTTGTTCCAATATTATTCCAAATCGTAACGTTTTGTTGAATCTCCCATCTCATCTCGAGTTCTTTTGCCAATCACCTTATGTTTGTCCTCTGCTTATTTAACCAGCCTCTTGCCGCTAGAAAGAGCTTCTCATTTATCCTTCAAATCCTTCACAACTCTAAACGTGTAATAAATACCTTCACCTTCCCAGCTGAATGGAAAATAATCCCAACTTCCCCAGTCTCCACATAACTCAAATCCTTACCTAGTTGCTTATCCCAGTTTTATAACTTTCTTCATCAGCATTTCTGTTCAATTTATGGGTTAGCCAATCAGGTTTGCAGCAATATTTTCTTTATTCTGTATCCCAGTCAACACTTTGCCAGAAAATGTTTTTGTCCTTCCCTACTTAATCAGCCTCAACATATAAACTGGGATGTTGTTGTTGTTTTACTTAAGAAGTCATGAACAGTTCAATAAGCCATTTTCAAGCCGTAACATTTAAAATCATTGTTTCTTTTTAAAGACTATTTTAGAAAGTTTTTTGATTTTTCCTTTTGTCCATTGTTTCTGGTGTCTCCATGTATTTTACTCTCTTTGAACATAGAACATTATAGCGCAGAACAGGCCCTTCGGCCCACGATGTTGCGCCGACCAGTTACAAAACAATGACCCACTAGCCTAAACCAATCCCTTTTCATCCATAAACCTATCCACAGATCTCTTAAACGCCCCCAAACTAGGCGCATTTACAACTGCAGCTGGCAGGGCATTCCAGTCCCTCACCACCCTCTGGGTAAAGAACCTACCCCTGACATCTGTCCTATAACTACCCCCCCTTAATTTAAAATCATGCCCCCTCGTGCTAGCTTTCTCCATCCGAGGAAAAAGGTTATCACTGTCCACCCTATCTAAACCTCTAATCATCTTATATGTTTCAATAAGATCCCCTCTTAGCCGCCTTCTTTCCAACGAAAACAACCCCAAATCCCTCAGCCTCTCCTCATAGGATCTCCCCTCCATACCAGGCAACATCCTGGTAAACCTCCTCTGCACCCTCTCCAAAGCCTCCACATCCTTCCTGTAATGTGGGGACCAGAACTGCACACAGTACTCCAAGTGCGGCCGTACCAGAGTTGTGTACGGTTGCAACATGACGCTGCGACTCCTAAATTCAATCCCCCTACCAATAAACGCCAAGACACCGTATGCCTTCTTAACAACCTTATCTACTTGATTCCCAACTTTCAGGGATCTATGTACACATACACCTAGATCCCTCTGTTCATCCACACTATTCAAAGTCCTCCTGTTAGCCCTATACTCAACACATCTGTTATTCCTACCGAAATGAATTACCTCACACTTCTCCGTATTAAATTCCATCCGCCACCTCTCGGCCCAGCTCTGCAAACTATCTAAGTCTCCCTGCAGACCATGACACCCTTCCTCACAATCTACCACACCTCCGACTTTGGTGTCATCAGCAAATTTACTAATCCACCCAACTATACCCTCATCCAGATCATTAATAAAGATTACAAACAGCAGTGGCCCCAAAACAGATCCCTGAGGCACACCACTTGTAACCGAACTCCATGATGAATATTTACCATCAACCACCACCCTCTGTCTCCTATCCGCTAGCCAATTTCTGATCCAATTTCCTAGATCACCCCCAATCCCATACATCTGCATTTTCTGCAGAAGCCTACCATGGTGAACCTTATCAAACGCCTTGCTAAAATCCATATACACCACATCAACTGCCTTACCCCATCCACCTCTTTGGTCACCTTATCAAAAAACTCTAAGGTTAGTAAGGCATGACCTACCCGCCACAAAACCATGCTGACTATTTCTAATCAATTCATTACACTCCAAATAACTATAAATCCTATCCCTAATAATTTTTTCTAAAACCTTGCCCACAACAGAAGTAAGACTCACCGGTCTATAATTCCCGGCAAAGTCTCTGTTCCCCTTCTTAAACAATGGGACAACATTCGCTATCCTCCAATCTTCCGGGACTACACCAGAGACCAATGACGACCTGAAGATCAGAGCCAGAGGCTCCGCAATCACCCCTCTTGCCTCCCAGAGAATCCTAGGGTAGATCCCATCCGGACCAGGGGACTTACCTATTTTCAACCCCTCAAGAATATCCAGCACATCCCCCTTATCAACCGTAATACTGTCTATTTTACACCCCTGCAACCCAGTGTCCTCCTCAGCTATATCCATGTCCCCCTGCGTGAACACCGAAGGGAAATATTGGTTCAACGCCTCTCCAATCTCCTCCGGTTCCACACACATGAAGTCCTGCATCACTAATCATTCCCCTTCTCCTCCTTTCCCCCCCCCCCCCCCCACCCCCCGATTCTTTACACACTCTTTCCCCCCCATCCCGCTACCACCCCCACACTGCTTCCTGTAGATTAAAGGGGTAGAGACTGCACCATGGGGGCCTCTGACAGGTCCAGACCCCCCCCCCCCCTCCCCTCCAACTATTGGAAAATCTCAGCTCATCAGCTGGACTTAGTCCACCCAGACTAAACCTTGGATCACATTTGGAGATGGCAATATTTTGTCATGATTGTGCATTCTGGCTCCCGGTCTCTCTGAACTCATAGCTGAATGCAACAGAATTGCATCTTCAACCAGAGTTCAGAGTTTCCAAATTCCTCATTTCTTCGCCCTCTTAGCATTCATAATTCTGAAGTCCTCATCTTGAGTCCCACCATTTCCTCCTCGAGTAGTGCAGCAAAAGGCAAATGCTGCAATTACAGATCATTATCCAATACAAACATCCGGACAGTCCTTGGAAACAAAACTTACAGATCTTCCTGGAGAGCCTGCTGCCCTCTAGCCACAATGATCTAGTCAGTTAGAAATCCTGTTTGACTTGCAACTGGAGAAAGCAAAGATTACACAGCTCCCCCAACACATATTCCAGATGAGACAGAGTTTACACCCCAATTCTTCTGGACAGAAATTCAACCAAGATTAGATCCAGCAAGTAGATCAAGTCTCACCAGACTTCAAGCTGCTGCTGGGCTGATATAGAACAAAGAATCTACATGTAGGCAAACACCGACTGCACTACATCATTAAAGCCTGGAAAACAGCAAGAGCCAGGTACTATATCTCTGACTTTCTACAGATGCTTAAAGATGTAGCACAGTTGGAGATTAAATGAGAGATGCTATTGAAAGCTGGCCCTTGGTAAATTCAGGAGTGAAGAACTTGCATTTATAAAGTGCCTCAATGCATTTTACAGCTGATGAACTTTTGAAGTGTAGTCAGTTGAGTTTGAGATTATAGCAGCCGCTTTGAGCAGCAAGATCCCATAAAAACAATGCTAAGCTGGTCTGTTTTCTTCATGGTGATTGGAGGATGAATGTTGGCCAGGCTATCAGAAGACCTTTGAGAACTTTCACATTTATCTCATGCAGACAGGGTTTAATATCTCATTTAAAGAACAGCTTCTGCAGTGAAATACTCCCTCAGTACAGCACTGACAATACTTGATGCTCTGAGAACGCTCCCTACATGCGGGTAGTCTGAGAGTGGGATTCCCCTTCTGTTGTACTGATACATAGATTTGACCATCAACTGACCAGTCAGGTTGAGTCAGTGACCTGACAGTGAAAGGAAAGTTAAACCTGTTGTAAGGTGAGCATCATTTGGAAGAGATTTACTCTGATCAGTGGATTCCGTGTAATGGATTTGTAACTGATCCTGACCGAGTTCTGATATGATTAAGACTTCATTTCAATTCCAAGTTATAGTGTTGAGTTGATTTGTCATGAAATATACTAAATCTGTCACCTGCTTTTTCAGAATGAGTTCCTGAAGGCTAATCCAGATGGGGTGAACCCAGTGCAAGGCAGTGATGTCTTCTTCAGTATCCACGCAGTCCTGTTAACGATAGTTACGATATTCCAATGTTGTTTATATGAGGTCAGTCCATCTCCACAGAGATTTGTTACATTTTGTGTCAGAATTTATAGCCTGAATTAAACCAGCAGTTGGTGCACTGGTCGCATTCTCCTGTCCTTTCCCTGTGTCTGGTGACATCCTGTCGCAACTCCCTTTCAAATTAAGTCTCTTACTTAGTATCCTCTTTTGATACTAGATCTTTCCATTCTAACAGCACTGAAACTCTTCTGATTTCCTCCTGTTTGTGTAAATGCAGAATCCCATTTTCCAATTTTTAAAATCCGTGCCTTTACCTCTGTAGAGAAAAGCAAAATACTGCAGATACTGGAATCTGAAACAGCTCTGGTGATGGGTGATCTAGACTTGACACATTAGCTCTGTTCTCTCCTTGCAGATGCTGCCAGACCTGCTGAGATTTTCCAGCATTTCCTGTTTTTGTGTCTGTACCTCTGTACGGATTTCAGTAAAGCGTTTGATAAGGTTCCTCACAATAGGCTATTGCAGAAAATATGGATGCACGGGATTGAGTGATTTAGCAGTTTGGATCAGGAATTGGCGAGCTGATAGACAGAAGGTGGGGGTTGATGGGAAACATTCATCCTGGAGTTCAGTTACGAGTGGTGTACCTCAAGGATCTGTTTTGGGGCCACTGCTGTTTGTCATTTTTATAAATGCCCTAGATGAGTGCGTAGAAGGATGGATTAGTAAATTTGTGGATGACACTAAAGTCGGTGGAGTTGTGGACAGTGCGGATGGATGTTGCAGGTTATGGAGGGACATAGATAAGCTGCAGAGCTGGGCTGAGAGGTGGCAAATGGAGTGGAAAAGTGTCAGGTGATTCACTTTGGTAAGAGTAACAGGAATACAGAATACTGGGCTAATGGTAAGACACTTGGTAGTGTTGACGAGCGGAGAGATCTTGGTGTCCATGTGCATAGATCCCTGAAAGTTGGCACCCAGGTTGATAAGGTTGTTAAGAAGGCATACGGTGTGTTAGCTTTTATTGGTAGAGGGATTGAGTTTCGGGGCCATGAGGTCATGTTGCAACTGTACAAAACTCCGGTGCGGCTGCACTTGGAATGTTGCATACAGTTCTGGTCGCCACGTTATAGCAAGGATGTGGAAGTATTGGAAAGGGTGCAGAGAAGATTTACCAGGATGTTGCCTGGTATGGTGGGAAGGTCTTATGAGGAAAGGCTGAGGGACTTGAGGCTGTTTTCATTAGAGAGAAGGTTAAGAGGTGACATAATTGAAGCATACAAGATGATCAGAGGGTTAGACAGGGTGGACAGTGAGATCCTTTTTCCTCGGATGGAGATGGCTAACACGAGGGGACATAGCTTTAAATTGAGGGGTGATAGATATTGGACAGATGTCAGAGGTAGGTTCTTTACTCAGAGGGTAGTAAGGGTGTGGAATGCCCTGCCTGCAGCAGTAGTGGACTCACCAACATTAAGGGCATTTAAATGGTCATTGGATAAACGTATGGATGATATTGGAATAGTGTAGGTTAGATGGGCTTTGGGTTTGTTTCACAGGTCGGTGCAATATCGAGGGTCAAAGGGCCTGTACTGCTCTGGAATGTTCTATGTTCTAAGTCAGTGTGGATTTATAAAAGGGAAATTATGCTTGACAAATCTATAGAAATTTTTTGAGGATGTAACTAGTAGAGTTGCCCAGGGAGAACCAGTGGATGTGGTTTATTTAGACTCTCAGAAGGCTTTCAACAAGGTGTAAAGTTAAAGTGCGTGGGATTGCAGGTAGTGTCTTGAGATGGTTAGGAAGTTGATTAATTGTCATAGATCTTTTTCTGACTGTCAGGCAGTGACTAGTGGAGTTCCGCAGGGATCTGTGTTAGGAACCTAACTGTTCACATTATATGTTAATGATTCAGAAGGGGGAACTAAAAGCATTATCTCTGCAGATGATACAAAGTTGGTTGGGAAGGTGAACAGTGAGGAGGATGCAGAGATGTTTCAGGGTGAGATCGACAGGCTGAATGTGTGGCCATTTGCTGTAGTATAATGTGGATGAATGAGGTTGTCCACTTCAATAGCAAAAATAGGAAGGGAGATTGAGAGAGGTGGGACCTCGATGAGACCTTGATGTCTTCATGCATCAGACACCGAAAGTAAGTGTGCAGGTACAATGAAGACCTGTTAGCCTTCATTGCGAGAGGATTTGAGTGTAGGAAAAGGGATGTTTTACTGTAATTGTACAGGGCATTGGTGAAGTCACACCAGGAATATTGGGTGCAGTTTTGGTGTCCCAGTCTGAGGAAGGGTGTATTTACTATAGAGAGAATGCAGTGAAGGTTTACCAGGCTGATTCCTGGGATGTCAGGTCTGTCACTGAGGAGAGACTAAGTCAGTTAGGATTGAAGTTTTAAAGTTTATTTTCATTAATGTTTATTTTATTGTAAAGTTTATTTTCATAATGGGATTGGGGGTTATAGATAGGTCTATAGATTGGTGGGGTTGATGCGATCGGCGCAACTCGAGGGCCGAAGGGCCTGTTTGTGCTGTAATATTCTATGTTCTATGTTCTAATGTCACAAGTAGGCTTACATTAACACTGCAATGAAGTTGCTGTGAAAATTCCCTAGTTGCCACACTCTGTGCCTGTTCTGGTTCACTGAGGGAAGAATGCACCTGACCAGCATATCTTTTGGACTGTGGGAGAAAACTGGAACACACGAAGCAAACCCACACAGACATAGGGAGAATATGCAGTCTCGCACAGGTAGTGACCCAAACTGGCAATCAAACCCAACTCCCTGGTGCTAACCACTGTGCCATTGATTATATTCATTGGAGTTTGGGAATGTCACAAACTTATAAAATTCTAAAGGATTAGATAGGGTGGATTCAGAAAGAATGTTCTTAATAGTGGGGGAGTGTAAAACTAGGGGTCACAGTTTGAGGATAAGAGAGAAATGTTTTTAGGACTGAGGTGAGGAGAAATTTCTTCACCCAGAGAGAGGGAAATCTGGAATTCACTATCATAAGATGTAGCTGAGGCAAACCGTTTCAAAAAGAAATTAGATGGAGCTCTTGAGGATCATGGGGAGAAGGTGGATCAGGATATTGATCATGGCTAATCATCAAGTTCAAAATGAATGGCAGAGCAGACTTGAAGGGCTGAATGGCCTACTCCTGCTTCCAGTTTATATGTTTCTACGATCCAATGTGTGTATGGCTGCAGGTCACTGTATATTGAAGTAATGATCCAACTTACAGGTCATTGTTCCTGGTTGCAGGTGTGGCACACTCTGGATGGAGACCTGTTCTGGACCTTTGACATTTGTAAGCTGTTTTAATCAGGATGTTTGGATACTGTTTTGCTGCATGCTGACTCTCTCTTATATCACACAGAGAGGGGAACAGAGAGTTTCAAAGATTACAACTGGACTGCTGGTGGCTGCCTGGCTTTTTGCTCTCATCACCTTGTTTGTGACTTTAGCTGACAAAATCACGTGGCTGCAATATCTCTACTACTTCTCCTACATCAAACTTGTAATCACACTCATCAAATACATCCCACAGGTAGGTGATGGGGTGAGGAGTCTGCACAACAGTGTCGAGGGTGGTTAGCACAGTGCAGGGTGGGTTAGGGGAGAGGGTGGGGTGGTAGTGAGTGGTCTGCAGAGCACAGAATACATCAACTGGAGAGATGTTTATGATTCCAGGTGTAAGGAATCCTGCAGCACCTCGGGATTGTCGTTCTTTCTTTCCTGGCTAGAACTTTACCAAGGTTTTGGTTGTATGGCAGTATTTAAGTACTGAACAGTTTGACCCTGACACTGTTCTCTGGAAAGCGGCAGTGAAGGGATTCCTGCTCTTTACAAATGTCTGTGTCGATATGTACGGTCTTGGGGATCCTCTCCATTTGGAGCTGGCAGTTTGCAGTATTGATGGATGGACAGAGTGCTGTTACTCGCATTACTAAGACCAGCGAGTTGGCTGCCTTTGGGCTGAGGGAGATCAGTGAGGCATTAATACTGTACAAACAAATCCAAAAAGACCCCACTGCTCCATCAGGCCTAATCTGCATCATCCCCACCCCTCCATCTAATCCCATGGGAGAGAAAAAGAGAGGGAGACCTAGCATTCAGTAATGAACATTCTGGAAAAATCCCCTCAGATGATGGAACCAACCCAGGAGGTCAGCTGGATGAAACTCGGATTGATAAAGACACTTCACCTCTCCCTGGTTTGATTTCTATCAGTGCACAAAGGGTTCAGCTACAGCTACAAGCTGTTTGAAATGTCTGTCAGCACTGGTGGTGTTAAATACAAATTATAATATTCTCTCTCTCTCTCTCTCTCCAGGCCTACATGAACTATCGCAGAAAGAGCACAGTTGGTTGGTCCATTGGCAATGTGCTGCTAGATTTCACTGGGGGCAGTCTCAGCATTGTACAGATGTTCTTACAATCTTATAACAACGGTAATTGAAATATTCACTCTGTAATGGTTACATTTACTAATGATTCAGTGCTGGGGTCAGATACTGGCTGCTTCTGTTCCCATCCCCATTCTGCACCGTGACATGAACAGAAATCCCATTCAACATCTTCCCGTTTTTTTTATTAGTGTCACAAGTAGGCTTACATTAACACTGCAATGAAGTAACTGAAAATCCGTGGTGGGGCCCGGCTCCCCCCCCCCCCGCGGGAACTAGAATAAGAGCCAACTCAAACATCAACTCTTAACTGAACAGTAACTTTAATTATTTAACTGAAAATGGTTACTCCTGAGTTTAAGAAAACAACAAATAGATTCTACATCGGGACAATCTTTGTATCTTCTTAGAACATAGAACATAGAACATTACAGCGCAGAACAGGCCCTTCGGCCCACGATGTTGCGCCGACCAGTTACAAAACAATGACCCACTAGCCTAAACCAATCCCTTTTCATCCATAAACCTATCCACAGATCTTTTAAACGCCCCCAAACTAGGCGCATTTACAACTGCAGCTGGCAGGGCATTCCAATCCCTCACCACCCTCTGGGTAAAGAACCTACCCCTGACATCTGTCCTATAACTACCCCCCCTTAATTTAAAGCCATGCCCCCTCGTGCTAGATTTCTCCATCCTAGGAAAAAGGCTATCACTATCTACCCTGTCTAAACCTCTAATCATCTTATATGTTTCAATAAGATCCCCTTGCAGCCTCCTTCTTTCCAGCGAAAACAACCCCAAATCTCTCAGTCTCTCCTCATAGGACCTCCCCTCCATACCAGGCAACATCCTGGTAAAAGTTACATCCTCAAAACACACTAATAATCCTGATAAGCAGGATTTCCCTTTCATAGAGCCATGTTGTTTTGTTCCAGTTGAGCTATAGAATCACAGAATCCTACAATGCAGAAGGAGGCCATTCGGCCCATCAATTCTGCACTAACCACAATCCCACTCAGGCCCTATCCCCACAGCTCCATGCAATTACTCTAGCTAGTCTCCCTGACACAAAGGGACAATTTAGCATGGCCAATCCACCTAACCCGCACATTCTTGCAGGACACACATCTTACGATGGTTAATCTGTAGAGCTGTTGTTGGCAAAGAAAGGACTGCAATGTCTTTTATCTACAAATTCTTCCTCGAGGTTCTCTGTCATCCAGCCAATTGTGTAACCAGAAACTGATCACATGGCTCAACACATCCAATCAAATTTGTTGTAAATGACACCATTATTGCTTGCTTCACATGACATGTCCCACACGCAACAACACTGGCCACTGTGTCTGCTCAAAAGTAAATAACTTTCCTTACTTAGTCAACTTACAATCTTATAACAACGGTAATTGAAATATTCACTCTGGAATGGTTACATTTACTAATGATTCAGTGCTGGGGTCAGATACTGGCTGGAGGAGTTGGTAGGGCTAGGGAACCGTGGTGCACCAAAAAAGTTGATTCGTTGGTTAAAAGGAAAAAGGAGGCTTATGTTCGGATGAGACGTGAGGGCTCGGGTAGTGCACTAGAAAACTTTAGATTGGCTAGGAGGGAGTTGAAGAGTGAGCTAAGAAGGGCTAAAAGAGGACATGAGAAGACTTTGGCTGATAGGGTTAAGGAGAATCCTAAGGCGTTCTATAGGTATGTCAAGAACAGAAGGTTGGTTAGGGCAAGATTAGGGCCAGTTATAGACAGCAGAGGGAAGTTATGTGTGGAACCGGAGGAGATTGGAGAGGCATTGAACCAATATTTCTCTTTGGTGTTCACGCAGGGGGACATGGATATAGCCGAGGAGGACACTGGGTTGCAGGGGAGTAGAATTGACAGTGTTGCAGTTGATAAAGAGGATGTGCTAGATATTCTGGAGGGTCTGAAAATAGATAAGTCCCCTGGTCCGGATGGGATTTACCCCAGGATTCTCTGGGAGGCAAGAGAAGTGATTGCAGAGCCTCTGGCTCTGATCTTCAGGTCGTCGTTGGCCTCTGGTATAGTACCGGAAGATTGGAGATTAGCGAATGTTGTCCCATTGTTTAAGAAGGGGAACAGAGACTTCCCCGGGAATTATAGACTGGTGAGTCTCACTTCTGTTGTGGGCAAGGTTTTAGAAAAAATTATTCGGGATAGGATTTATAGTTATTTGGAGAGTAATGAATTGATTGGAGATAGTCAGCATGGTTTTGTGGCGGGTAGGTCGTGCCTTACTAACCTTATTGAGTTTTTTGAGAAAGTGACCAAAGAGGTGGATAGGGGTAAGGCAGTTGATGTGGTGTATATGGATTTTAGTAAGGTGTTTGATAAGGTTCACCATGGTAGGCTTCTGCAGAAAATGCAGATGTATGGGATTGGGGGTGATCTAGGGAATTGGATCAGGAATTGGCTAGCGGATAGGAGAAAGAGGGTGGTGGTTGATGGTAAATATTCGTCATGGAGTTCGGTTACAAGTGGTGTGCCTCAGGGATCTGTTTTGGGGCCACTGCTGTTTGTAATTTTTATTAATGATCTGGATGAGGGTTAGGGTTAGGGTTAGTTGGGTGGATTAGTAAATTTGCTGATGACACCACATGAGCGGTCTACATATAGGGGGATATAGCAGGCCTTACTAAACATTGTAGGCTTGGGATTCCGTTTTTGCCTCAGGGATGTTACAGTCTTTGCCTGTTTAATAATGAATTTTTTGTCTCCACAGGCATTTAAGTCCACTTTGTTGACCAGCAAGGGGCATGCATGCGGCAGGTTGTAGTGGGTTGCTCTTGGATGTTGCTTCGGGAGTTGCCTATTGCTTCATGTCGTTAGTGTGCTTAAACTGGACCATCTCAAGGGCAACATGACAGCTCAGAGACTATCTCTGTTGCTGTGCGGACACATGGATTTGGGCCTGTGTCTGTGGGAGTTTGCGCGTTCTCCCCATGGTTGCGTGGGTTTCCTCCGGGTGCTCCGGTTTCCTCCTAAAAGATGTGCTTTTAGGCTGATTGATTGGGTAACAAATTGTCCCTATATTGGACCTCCCTGATCCTCGCACATTAGGCGTAGACTAAAATCATGAATAGGTCACTGAGACAATGGGACGGCGGCACGGGCTCGTTAGGCTGAAGGGCCTGTTTCCCGTGCTGTGTTGTTCTTTGTTCTTTGTTCAAAGTCGGAGGTGTGGTAGATTGTGAGGAAGGGTATCATAGTTTGCAGGAAGACTTAGAAAGGTTGCAGAGCTGGGCTGCGAGGTGGCGGATGGAGTTTAATGCGGAGAAGTGTGAGGTAATTCACTTTGGTAGGAATAACAGATGTGTTGAGTATAGGGCTAACGGGAGGACTTTGAATAGTGTGGAGGAGCAGAGGGATCTAGGTGTATGTGTACATAGATCCCTGAAAGTTGGGAATCAAGTAGATAAGGTTGTTAAGAAGGCATACAGTGTCTTGGCGTTTATTGGTAGGGGGATTGAATTTAGGAGTCGCAGCGTCATGTTGCAACTGTACACATCTCTGGTGCGGCCGCACTTGGAGTACTGTGTGCAGTTCTGGTCCCCACATTACAGGAAGGATGTGGAGGCTTTGAAGAGGGTGCAGAGGAGGTTTACCAGGATGTTGCCTGGTATGGAGGGGAGATCCTATGAGGAGAGGCTGAGGGATTTGGGGTTGTTTTCGCTGGAAAGAAGGCGGCTAAGAGGGAATCTTATTGAAACATATAAGATGATTAGAGGTTTAGATAGGGTAGATAGTGATAGCCTTTTTCCTCTGATGGAGAAAGCTAGCACGAGGGGGCACGATTTTAAATTAAGGGGGGGTAGTTATAGGACAGATGTCAGGGGTAGGTTCTTTACCCAGAGGGTGGTGAGGGACTGGAATGCCCTGCCTGCTGCAGTTGTAAATGCACCTAGTTTGAGGGCGTTTAAGAGATCCGTGGATAGGTTTATGGACGAAAAGGGATTAGTTTAGGTTAGTGGGTCATTGTTTTGTAACTGGTCGGCGCAACATCGTGGGCCGAAGGGCCTGTTCTGCGCTGTAATGTTCTATGTTCTAACTCTGGAAGCTTCGGGTCATAGTTTCCAGACCAGAACCCTGATTCTGAGTAATTTTAAGTTGACCAAAAATCCCAGCATGCTTAACTCTGCCAGAATAACCATTTTAAAGCCACTTTTGCTGCTATTATTGTTAAATAATTGTTATAGCTGTTCTTTCTCCTATCTACACATCCATCGTCCTTGGTCCCATTCTAGTAAATCTAAGGCAGTGGAACCCTATTTGTATATTCCCCCAGTCTCTGTTGTTTGAAGCAGATGCTGCAACACCTGCCACCTTTCCTTTGGAGCATCATTGGTGCAATGGTAATGTTGCTGGACTTGTAATGCAAAGGCCGATGATAATGCTGTGGGGATGTCGGTTCAGATCTCACTGAGGCAGCTGGTGGAGTTCAAATTCAATTAATTAATCTGGAATTTAAAATTAGTCTTGTTATGGTAACCATGAAGTTTTAATTGATTGCTGCAAAGACCCATCTGGTTAATTAATGTCCTTTAGGGAAGGTAATCCACCATCCTTACCCAGTCTAGTCTACATCCACAGCAATGTCGATGACTTAACTGCCCTCTGCAGTGGCCTAGCAAGTCGCTAAGTCTAGGGGCAATTAGGGATGGGCAATAAATGCTGCCTGACCAGAGGTGTGCACACATCCCCATGAAAGAATAACTAAAACTGAGACCTGTGCTGTGTAATGAGTGTTCCAGAGCAGTTGCTTAAATTGGATATCATGATCAGAAGCTGCTCACACATCCACAATACCAGTATTGATTCCTAAATAGTGTAAAGCTGGGAGTTGTGGAAAAGCAGAAAGATTTAGGATCCAAGTGCAGAAATCACTCAAAGCTAATGAATGTCTGTAACGCAAAATTAGGAATGCAAGAAATGGGAGCAGGACCATGTAAAACCATGTTGTTACTGTCTGATCATACTCTGATTTTAAGCACATTTATAATCCTTAATAGATTCTAGCAAATAATAGGTGAATGAAGTTCAACACAAACGTGAGATTGTACATTTCAGTTGAAGCATAGGGAGATCAGGAATTACTTGGTGGGTGCAAGTCTAGATGGAGTAGAGGAGCAAAGGAATCGGAGTACAAATATGTCAATCATCAGAGGTTGTAACATGGGTTAGCAAGGCCATAAAGCAAAGCAAACAATCAGCCTTATTTCTACAGGGTAGAACTGAAAAGTAGGGAGGCTGTCAATAATCAAGGTTAGCACAGTCCTGCAGTAAATTCTGGTGATTGTTGTAAAAAGAATAGAGGAATTGGAGAGATTGCAGAGGTTTTCAAGGATGTTCCCTGATGAGAAGCCTCTATCCTTTGTACACAGTCACCCAGAAGACAGTGCAGCTTGATTTCTGCTAACTGGGTTGTTTCCTTGCTTCTAGATGTGAAATGTCAGCTGCTTCAGGTCTGCAATTTAATATTACTTTTTCGTTTGAGATTGGACCTGCTCAGACTATGAAATTATCAACAAATCTTTAATTTTCATTACAGATGAATGGCATCTGATTTTTGGAGACCCAACAAAATTTGGCCTTGGATTGTTCTCGGTTATGTTTGATATCATCTTCATTGTGCAGCATTATTGCTTGTATCGAAACAAATCTGAGTACAGGTTACTGAATACAGATAACTGAGACTGCACAACACTTCAAAACACAGCAAGGCACCAGCAACCATTCACTGGGAAAATTCAAAGTCACGAGAACTTAACGGGTGTGAACGGAGCACCAATAATTTTACATCAGTCAGTAAAATCACAATGGAAGACATCAAGTTTCTGGCTCGTGCACGTGTGACTGAAGCTTTCTACTGTTTCAAAACTCTAATTTCTAACACAAAAACATGAACCTTTTAATCTGGTTTCTGCTGGATCTTGAACTGCATCACCCAGCTCTCCGATAAGGATCTGTCGCCCTCAGTCGCTGTGATTCAGTCAGAATGTCACCATTTCCCTTGGACCAGTCACCCTGGGAGCCACCAAGATTAAGCAGCAGTTGGCAGTGTTACCCACATACACTGAGTACATTTTTAAAAATCAGGATTTCTCTGAAGCCCATAAAACTCAGAACAGCGTTACAAAGGAAATATCAATGATTTGAAATATGAGTAAGTGTCACTCAAGGTTGCGGTGAAAGGTCAGTGTTAACTCTATCTCCATAGCTGCTGCCTGATCCTGCTGAGTACTTCCAGCATTTTTTTCTTTTGTATTTTCTTGAGATGAGCCTGTCTTTTTGTCATTTTAACTTGATGGCACGGTGGTTAGCACTGCTGCCTCACAGTGCCAGGGGGCTAGGGTTCGATTCCAGTCTCAGATCATTGTGTGGAGTTTGTACATTCTCCCTATGTCTGCATGACTTTCCCCCAGGTGCTCCGGTTTCCTTCCACAGTCCAAAGATGTGCAGAATCTCCCTCCACCACCCCCTCAGGTGGAGATGCTAGCCGCTCTGAAAGGGGTTTTTCCCGTGTTGCCATTCCTTCTTTTGCCATTTGCCTTAAATCTGTGACTTCTGGTTCTTGATCCTTCAACCAACCAGGAAGAGTTTCTCTCTGTCTAGACCCTTTGTGATTTTGAACACTTGTATCAAATCTCCTCGTAACCTTCTCCAAGGAGAATAACCCCAATTTCTCTGATCTATTTAACTGAAATTCCTCAACCCTGGAAACATTCTGTTGACTCTTTTCTGCATTCTCTCTGATGCCTTTACACCCCCTAAAGTGTGGAGCCAGATGTAATCCTCTAGTTGAGGCCAAAGTGTTTTATGCAGGTTTAACAAAACACCCTTACTTACTCCATTACCTAAAGCCCAGGGACCATATACTTTATTAACTGCTTATTCTGTATACAATTAGGAGGAGTATGGATAGGGTGAAGCTTTTTCCCAGGTCAGAGGTGACAAACACGAGGGGTCACAGGCTCAAGGTGAGGGGGGTGGGGGCCAGGCAGGGTGGTGGAGGTGGACACGCTGGGATCGTTTGAGACTTACCCGGATAATCACGTGAGCAGCCAGGGAATGGAGGGATACAGAAGAATGGTCGAGTTGGACCAATGAGCAGCGCAGGTTTGGAGGGCCGAAGGGCCTGTTTCCTGTGCTTATTGTTATTTGTTTTTTGCTCTCACCAGCTCTCCTGCCACTATTTATATGCCTATAGAAGATTTTGGGATTCCTTTTTCTGTTACCAGTCACTTCTCATATTCTCCTTTTGCTTCTCATGGGGCACACGGTGGCACAATGGTTAGCATTGTAGCCTCACAATGCCAGGGATCCAGGTTCAATTCTAGCCTTGGGTCACTGTCTGTATTGTACATTCTCCCTATGTCTGCGTGGGTTTTCTCCGGGTGCTCTGGTTTCCTTCCACAGTCCAAAGATGTGCAGGTTAGGTTGATTGTGTTAAATTGCCCCTTCATGTCGGGGGGTTAATTGGCCATGCTCCATTGACCCTTGGTGTCAGGGGGACTAGCTAGGGTAAATTTGTGGGGTTATAGGGATAGGGTATGGGTAGGCTTGTTGGTGCAGACTCGATGGGCTGAATGGCAGCCTTCTGCACTGTAGGAATTCTACGATTCTCTTTTTGTCAGTTCCCCTCTGCCTGGTTCTCAATTGTATTTTCCACCTGATGTCTACCATAAACACTCTTTCTGTATCATCTTTATCTTTCATCGTTCAGGGAGCTCTGGATTTGTTTGTCTCACCCTCACCTTTATGGGAATATACTTTAACTGTTGTCAAACTAGCTCCTCTTTAAGGGAGCTTTGCCTTTTAATCTTTGATTGCAATTTATCTCGGCCGGATCCATTTGTCACAGTCAAGTCAGGAAGGAAATTGTGTGTGGCGATGTAGATAGATATATCTATCTTTGTCAGCTGGACTACTTTGTAAAGTCAATTTTTAGTGTACGCTTTTCAAAATGGACAGCTGCTGAGCAGACAACGTGCTTTGAGAGACGGAGCCATTTCCATCTTAACAATAGCTACCACCTTGGACATCTGGAATGTAAAACACACTCCATCCCATAAACAGAATCCCCACACTATGGAAAGAGGCCGTTTGGCCTATTGAGCCTATACCGACCACAGTCCCACCCCATAACCCTCATTTACCCTGCTAATCCCCCTGACAGTGGGGTCAATTTAACACAGCCTATCATAGAACACTACAGCACAAACAGGCCCTTCAGCCCACAAGTTGAACCGATCATATCCATATCTACCAAGCCATAGAACTATCTGTAACTCCCAATCCCATTAGATCCCATATACTCATCCAGAAGTCTTTTAAAAGACCCCAGCGACGGCAGCCTCCACCACCGACGACGGCAGCCAATTCCACTCACTCACCACCCTCTGAGTGAAAAACTTGCCCCTAACATCACCTCTGTACCTGCTCCCCAGCACCTTAAACCTGTATCCTCTCGTAGCGACCATTTCAGCCCTGGGAAATAGCCTCTGAGAGTCCACCCTATCTATTCCTCTCAACATCTTATAAACCTCTATCAGGTCACCTCTCAACCTTCGTCTCTCCAGGGAGAAGAGTCCCAGCTCCCTCAACCTATCTTCATAAGGCATGCCTCCCAATCCAGGCAACATCCTTGTAAATCTCCTCTGCACCCTCTCAATAGCTCCACATCCTTCCTGTAGTGAGGTGACCAGAACTGCGCACAGTACTCCAAGTGGGGTCTGACAAGGGTCTTATAAAGTTGCAGCATTACCTCCCGACTCCTAAACTCAATCCCTCGATTAATGAAGGCCAGTACACCATACGCCTTCTTGACCACATCCTCCACCTGCGAGGCCGATTTAAGAGTCCTGTGGACCCGGACCCCGAGATCCTTCTGCTCCTCAACACTAAGACTCCTACCCTTGAAATTGTACTCCTTCATCCTTACCATTTGCACGTCTTTGGACTGTGGGAGAAAACGGGATCACCTGGAGGGAACACATGCAGACGCAGGGAGAACATGCAAACTCCACACAGACAGTGACCCAAGGCTGGAACTGAACCCGGCTCCCTGGTGCTGTGAGGCAGCAGTGTTAACCACTGTGCTATCGTGGTGTCCTAAATATTTCAGCCAAACTAACACAATGGCCTGTGTGCTGCAGCAATATGCAAGTCCTGTCCATACAATAGCTTCAACTAGAGGACTTGGTCTATCTGACATCCTTTTAATTATAGTGTTTGGATTTTATAGTCAAAGAACAAAATCAGCCCGGGAAACAGGCCCTTCGGCCCAACGAGCCCGCACCGCCATCAGCTGCTGTTTGACCTCTGTTTGGACAACAGCTTGAGCTGTCCATCATCATGATGTAGCGATGCTGGTGTTGTACTGGAGTCTCTCAATGCCAGGTTAAAGTCCAACAGGTTTATTTAGTAGCAAAAGCTTTCAGAGCTTTGTCCCTTTGTCAGGTGAGTGGGGAGTTCTGATCACAAACAGAGCCTATAAAGACACACATTCAGTTTACAGAATACTGATTAGAATGTGAGTCTTTACAGCTAATCAAGTCTTAAAGGTGCAGACAATGTGAGTGGATCATCAAGTAGATGACAGCAGAACTCTGGCCCTCATCAAACCTGCAAACTACTGCAACATTAGAACCCGTGCCTCCAAGACTAACTCACTCCATGTCGCTTCTCTCATTGTGGAAATCTCACTCTAGAAACACGGATCACTCTACAATCAAACAACCTCTCTGAAGAAATCTTCCATTAGACCTCTGATTCCAGCTCTGTGTAAACCCATAACTTGTATTTTTATTGTGGTCCTGCCCTGAATTCTCTTTCTCTTTGTTTATCTCCCATTTATTGGTCGTGTGTAAAAGATGGACATTGTAAAACCCCTTGTGAGTGTGGAAATAAACTAACCCTTTTTTATCTTGCAACGTCTTCAGGGTAGATATTTCTGTTTGCGGATGGGTGGTGAGGGAGAAATCAGGACTGTTTAATTCCTCCCCACTGTCTGTTACAGACATTGGAAGCTCAATTTCATCAGTGGACATTGGATATCCAGAGGAGATCAAATCTCTCTTCATGATTGGTGCAAGTTTGGAGGACCAGAGAACCTGGTCCTTTGCTGTAATGTTCTTTGTTCTCAATACAATGGGACCAGGAGACAAAAACAGATAATGTTGGAAAATTCCAGCAGCTCTGACAGCATCTTGGGGGCGGGGGGAGAGAACAGAGCTAATGTTCGGATGACCACTCCAGGAATCTCCTATATTTCCTAAAAAGAAAATCTTGACCCTCTAGGCCACATGTTGGCAGAAGGTGACTTCTAAAGTGAGGAGGGTGGCAGTAAACCAGCAGTTTTTAAATAAAGCCGGATTGTGAGGTTGTGACTGATAATCCCCTGCAACTGAACAGGAAATTGGCAAAATGTGCTCTCCCCTGGAACCCATTTAGCCCTCTCATAATGTCTGAAAGAGTGTGTTAAGGTCCAGATCAGAAACTCCAAGATATATTGTGAAGTTAGACTTCAAATATTTTTGATTTTGGCATTAGGGTGAGGGTAAGGTGTTTCACTCCAGGTGTGATTCTATTGACATACTAGAAGCTTTTTATTAAAACAAGCTTTATTTAACAACACAGTCTGACTGTAACAAAAGGAATTAGCATAATTGAAATACTTAAACATGACAAAATACAATTCTTAGCTGCTAGTCTATCTCTATTAATTCCAATTTAAGCAATATTCCTCATAGACCTCTTCAAAATCAGTCAGCAAAAATGTAGGTCTATGTGCTGGTAGGTGTTAGCAATCCTACAGTCTTTTAATACCTCTAGACAGAGAGTCGCTGGTCCCAAACAGAATTTCCAGAGAGAGAAAGGGAGTTCCTGGTCTTTGCAGACCCAAGCAGAAAACTTCCTGTTTTTTCTCAGTAAGCTTAACTCTGCCCATTCACATGACTCTCTCTGTCAATCAACCTAACTAAACTCTACTCTGAAACATCAGGTGACAACCCAAAAGATAAAACTGTATTACTTCTGGTTAAACCAAACACCCCGTTATCCAGCACCAATACGTATGTGGGTGGACAGATTGGCACTGTAAAACAACTGAATTTCATGAGAAACATGACAAAAATACATTTATTAAGGCACAGTATCATCACAGGTTTGAGAGAAACTTTGAGAAGTTAACATTCAAGGAAAGATGCTGAGTAAACTCTGTGTTTGATTTTGTTGCATGCAGCTGTTCAAATTGGGTCACCATTTAGCCCAGGTAGCCACTGAGTTCAAATCACTAAGGATTATTACTTAAAGCTCCATTAAACGGCCCCCACCCCATCTAACCCTTTACACAAACTGACCTATATTGTCCCCTTCCCTTCCTCACCCTACCTCCCTCCTGAGACAGACTCCAATGTCTGCAATTCATGAGGCATCGTAAACTACAGAAGCAGCTCATTGTCACATCTCTCAATGTGCAGTTGATTCCCTGCCTCTGAAAGAGTTTCCCTCTTCCCCAGTATGGCGCAACATTGAGCTTCCAAGAGAAGGACTTTCCCAGATCCTATGGAGATGCCTGAATGTCTGATATCAACTTGAACGTGCCCCAGAAGCTGACCGAACAGAGTCAATCTTTGGAACTTAGTGCTGACTATCCAGATGTTCCCACCTCCATCAGCTTTGGGACAGGAAGGTTGAATGAAGCCTGGGGTAGCAAATGGTTTGGAGGCTGCTGTGTGAGGTATCTACCAATCCAATGGGTGATGTTTGAAACTGAGGACACTAACCAGAGTGTGAAAAGAGGCACCAAAACGGTCAGTATGGATGGAGCCATTCCCACCAAGGGCCAAATGAGATGGTCTGATAGCCAATTGTCTGCATTACAAAAATGCCTACTCTTAAAGAATTTCATTGGCTGTTAAGCATCCAAGAGGTCCAAAGGGTGTGTTAGGTATTATATAAATGTAAGTTTTTTGAGGATGTCATTAGTAGAATAGATAAGGAAGGACCAGTAGATGTTTTCAACTTTCAGAATACTTCTGGTAAGATCCCTCATAAGAAGTTGATGGCAAAATGGAAGCATGCAAGGTGGGGCTATTGGCATGGATTGAGAATTGATTGATAGGCAGGAAACAGAGAGGGGGAATAAATGGGTCTTTTTCTGAGTGGCAGGCAGTGGGGTACTGTAGGGATCAGTGCTGGGATCCCAGCTATTCACAATATATCAGAACCAAATTAACATTTCTAAATTTGGTGACATTAAACTGGGTGGAGTTGTGAGGAGGCTTCAAGGTGATTTAGACGAGTGAGTGGGTAAACATATGGCAGGTGCAATATAACATGGTAAATGTTCAAAAAAAAGGAAGAGTATTATTTAAATGATTGGGAAGTAAGGATGTATAAAGGGATGTAAATGTGCTTGTACACCAGTCAATGGAAGTGGAGACGGGTGCAGCAAACAGGAAGACATATTGTATATGGGTCTTCATAGAACATAAAACACTACAGCACAAACAGGCCCTTCGTCCCACATATCCATACCTACCAGGCCTATCTATAACTCCCAATCCCAAATCCCATGTACTCATCTGGAAGTCTTTTAAAAGATCCCAACAAGTTTGCCTCTACCACCACTAATGGCAGCTGATTCCACTCACTCACCACCCTCTGAGTGAAGGTGGTGGGTGAGTGGAATCACAGCTAGCAGTCCTAGCTTCATAGCAAGAAGATTTGAATTCAAAACTAGGTATATCTTACTGCAATGACACAGAGCCTTAGTGAGGTCATACCTCTCTAGTATATCCTTTATGAGACAGTTTCTCTCTACCTCAGAAAGGATACACTTGCTGTAGAGAGAGTGCAGCAGAGGTTTGCTAGGCTGTTCCAGAGTTGGGACTGCCCTATAGTTTGATAGGGTCTGTATTCACTAGAATTTAGAAGGTGAGAGGAGACCTGATTGAAACCATAGAATTTTGATAGACTGGATGCAGAGATGTTTCCCTGGTTGGGAAATCTGGAAGTGGAGATTCCGGCGTTGGACTGGGGTAAACACGGTAAGAAGTCTCTCAACACCAGGTTAAAGTCCAACAGATTTATTTGGAGCAAAATCCACTAGCTTTCAGAGCGCTGCCTCTTCGTCAGGTGAGTGGGAGTTCTATTCACAAAAGGGCATATAATACAAAATAATGGTTGGAATGCGAGTCTTTACAGGTAATCAAACCTTAAAGGTACAGACAATGTGAGTGGAGAGAGCATTAAGCACAGGTTAAAGAGATGTGTATTGTCTTGTCTGGAGACAGTGTTTACCTTCCTATTTGAGATGCTCACATTGACAGGTCACTGAGCTGCTCCATTTTGAAGGTCTGTAGCCAATCCACATGCCGAGGTTATTGATTCTGTGAAAACAATAATTGCTCCTGTTTAACTCAACTCTCTTTTCTTATTTTGTACTGATGCCCTGGTTATTCCTTCCCCACCCTCATCCAGCCCATAGCCCACCCACATCACCCACACACCCAACGCAGAATCTTCTCCATGTCAACAATTTAATCCCACCTGGTCTAACGGTTCAGTGAGAAACAGCTGTACCTGTCCTTAGGTTTCCTGGAGTCTCCAGAAATTGAAGATCAGTCTCCAGGGATCTGCTGTGTCTCCCTGGAGAAAAATCATCAGGATGTTAAAAAAATTCTCACTGAATGTTTCTGTTTAGTAGGGGTGTGGGGTGATCAGACACTATTTTAGGTGCAGCTTTGTGACACTAAGCATTGCTTCATGATTTATAACAGTACCTCCCAGTACCTGTGATGTGAAATGTGTTGAATGAGAGAAGTTTATTAAATTTCTGCTGAAATTGGACAGATGTTCATCAGAGCAACAGGATTTTGAAAGGGGAAGATTTCAGAGGCCAGTTAGTGGAACAGAAAGCATCATGGTGGTGTCGTGGTTAGCATTGCTGTCTCACAACGCCAGGGACCCGGGTTTAATTCTGGCCTTGTGTGACTGTGTGGAGTTTGCACATTCTCCCCATGTCTGCGTGGGTTTCTTCCGGGTGCTCTGGTTTCCTCCCACAGTCCAAAGATGTGCGGGTTAGGTGGATTGGCCATTCTAAATTGCCCCTTAGTATCAGAGAGGATAAATACATGGGGTTATGGGTTAAGGCCTGGGTGGGATTGTGGTCAGGGCAGACTTGATGGGCCGAATGGCCTCCTTATGCACTGTAGGATTCTGTGTTTTACTTTTTGAAAACGGCTGTGGTGTGTTTCCCGAAACTCCATTTGTGACATTGATTTTAAAGTGACTCACAGCAAACTCTCAGATTAAATCAGAAGTATAGTTTATTCATATATTCATATCTGGGGGATGGTCATCACAACTACAATACATACTATACACATACATATACATGTACACGTTCATACACTGACGCACATACATGTTCATACATAGAACACATTCACATACATACACACATGCGCACACATACATAAACATACACAAACACGCTCATACACATGCTCATATATACATACAAAATGCTCATTTACACACACATATATACACACATGTTCATATACACGCTTACATGCTCATACACACATGTTCAAACACGCTTACATACTCATGCTCATTTATAGACATATACATACATGCACAAATACATATACATGCTCACACACATGTTCATAACACAAATGTACAGTGACAAGATAGGAAAGAGGAGTATTTACAACTATAAAGAACTTCAAAGAAAAAGAATCATAGATATTGGTGCCAGAGTCAGGAAGTCGGTGTCCAATGAAAATTCCTACAGAGATGACAGTAACACGAAGGAGCAGTAGGCCATTCAGCCCATCAAATCTTCTCCGCCATTCAATAAGATCATGCCTGATCTGATATGATAATCCTTAACTCCACTTTCCCACCATATCCCCATAACTTTTGATTCCTTTACTGATTTAAACTCCGTCCATCTCAGCCTTGAACATACTTAACATCTCATTCTCTACAGCCCTATGCAGTAAAGAATTCTACAGATTCATTACCCTCAGAGAAGAAATTCCTCCTCATCTGTCTTAAATGGGCAGCCCCTCACTCTGAGATTATGCCCTCTGACTCTCCCACAAGGGGAAACAACCTCTCAGAATCTTCCTGTCACGCCCCCTGAGAATCCTATATGTCTCTTTGTTCTTTGTTCAATAAGGTCGCCTCACATTCTTCTCAACTCCAATGAGTACAGATCTAATCGATTGAACTCTCTTCAAAAGGAAATTCCTCCATACCCAGGATCAACCTAGTGAACCCTCGCTGGACTGACTCCAATGTCACTGTTCCCCTCAGAGGTCACCTACAGGGCAATGTCTGGTGAAGTTACTGGAATTTTACAGATTACAAAATCTATAAGGACTGTTGCCATTTAAAGGGAGGTTTAGCTTTGAGTTATTTAAACCAAAATCAGTTTGGGAATGTTTAGAAAGTACATTTAAATGTGTCTAGGTGTTTTTGGGTTTAAATGTTATTTTGTTATTTAATAGAGCCTTTAATATAAAATCATCATAATTTATCTGAGATGTTACTTCCTGATTTCAGGAATCCTCCTCGTAATACAAATTGCAAAATTATTCTGGCAGCTGTTACAAATTTCCTTTGGGATTTGGGCATCTCGGCATTGACTACATGGTGGGGGCGTTTTATAGACAATGTGAGTGGAACAATATGACAATATGAGCGCAACATCATGGGCCGAAGGGCCTGTTCTGCGCTGTAATGTTCTATGAAAGAGGGTTAAGCAGAGGCTAAGGAGGTGTGAATTCTCAAAGCAGGACAATTAGTGAGACTTTGCAAGCCCAGGCAAATCATGGGGGTTAAAAGTAGTGTGACATGAACCCAGAATCCCAGTTGAGGCCATCCTCATGTGTACGGAATTTGGCTCTCGGTTTCTGCTCGGCAAGTCACAATTCACATCCCTTTAACCCGTGGTAACCCTCTCCCCACTCACATCGTCTGTACGTGTAAAGATTTGATTATCTGTTAAGACTCACATTCCAACCATTATCCTGCAATTGAGTCTGTCTATATCTGCCCTCTCCACTCACCTGATGAAGGAGCAACACTCCGAAAGCTCGTGCTACCAAGTAAACCTGTTGAACTTTAACCTGGTGTTGTGAGACTTCTTACTGTGTTTACCCCAGTCCAACACCGGCATCTCCACAACATTGATTGGGACAGCCATAGCATTAGGGGCTTGGATGGAGAGATATTTGTTGAGTGTATTCAGGAGGAATTTCTCATTCAGTATGTGGATGGCCCAACTAGAGAGAAGGAAAAACTTGACCTCCTCTTGGGAAATAAGGAAGGGCAGGTGACTTGTATTAGCGAGGAATCACTTTGGGACCTGTGATCATAATTCCATTAGTTTGAAGATAGTTATGGAGAATGATAGGTCTGGCCCAAAAGTAAAAATTCTAAATTGGGGCAAGGCCAATTTTGATGGTATCAGGCAGGAACTTTCAAAAGTTAATTGGGGGAGTCTCTGGGAAGGAAAAGGGACGCCTGGTAAGTGGGAGGCTTTCAAAAGTGTGTTAAATAGGGTTCAGGGAAAACACATTCCTCTTAGAGTGAAGGGCAAGGCTGATAGAAGTTGGGAATCCTGGATGACTCAGGATATTGAGACCCTGGTCAAGAAGAAGAAAGAGGCACATGACTTGCATAGGCAGCTGGGATGAAGTGAATCCCTTGAAGAGTATAGGGGGGTGTAGGAGTAGAGTTAAGAGAGAAATCAGGAGGGCAAAAAGGAGGCATGAGATTGTTTTGGCAGATAAGGCAAAGGAGAATCCAAAGAGCTTCTACAAATACATAAAGGGCAGAGGAGTAACTAGGGAAAGAGTAGAGTCTCTTAAGGATCAACAAGGTCATCTATGTGTGAATCCACAAGAGATGGATTAGATCCTAAATAGTATTCTCATCAGTATTTACTGTTGAGAAAAGCATGGATGTTAGGGAACTTGGGGAAATAAATAGTGATGTCTTGAGGAGTGTACATATTACAGAGAAGGAGGCATTGGAAGTCTTAAAACACATAAAGATAGATAGATCTACCAGAACTTGATGAAATGTATCCCAAGAAATTGTGGGAGACTAGGGTTGAAAGTGCAGGTCCCCGAGCAGAGATATTTGAATCAGCCACAGATGAGGTGCCTGAAGATTGGAAGGTGGCAAATGTTGTGCCTTTGTTTGAGGAGGGCTGCAGGGAAAAGCCTGGAGATTACAGAATGGTGAGCCAAAAGTCTCACAAATTTGAGTTTTTTGAAGGGGTAATCAAGAAGGTCAATGAGGGCAGTGCAGTCAATGTTGTCTACATGGACTTTAGCAAGGCCTTTGACAAGGTACTGCATGGTAGGTTGTTGTATAAGGTTAAATCTCACAGGATCCAGGGTGAAGTAGCCAATTGGATACAAAGTTAGATTGAAAACAGAAATCAGAGGGTGGTTATAGAGAGCTGTTTTTCAAACTGGAAGCCTGTGACCAGAGTGCGCCTCAAGGATTGGTGCTGGTTCCACTGTTACTTGTCATTTATATTAATGATTTGGATGAGAATTTAGGAAGCAGCGTTAGTAAGTTTGCAGATGACATCAAGATTGGTGGCAGTGAACAGTTAATATTATCTAGGATTGCAACAGGATCGTGATCAATTGGGCCAGTGGGCCATTGAGTGGCAGATGGAGTTAAATTTAGAAAAATGTGAGGTGATGTATTTTGGTGGATCAAATCAGGGCAGGATTTACTCAGTTAACGGTAGGGCATTAGAACCAGCATAGAACCCTACAGTGCAGAAACAGGCCCTTCGGCCCATTGAGTCTGCACCGAACACAAAGCCACCCAGATCCTATCCCCATATCCCTACACATTTACCTGCTAATCCCTCTAACCTACACATCCCAGGACACTAAGGGGCAATTTTAGCATAGCCAATGAACCTAACCCGCACATCTTTGGAAAAGAGTTATAGAACAAAGCGATCTATGAATACAGGATTATAGAAAATGAAGTCACAGATGGATGGGGTGGTGAAGAAGGCATTTGGCACGCTTGGTTTTATCATTCAAAACAGTGACTATAGGAGCTGGGATATCTTGTTGAAGTTGTACAAGACATTAGTAAGGTCAGACTTGGAATATTGCATACAGTTCTAGTCATCATATTATTGAAAGGATATTAAATTAGAAAGTGTGCAGAAAAGATTTATAGGACTTGATGGTTTGGGATACGAGAGGCTGGATAGACTCGGACTTTTTCCCCCTGGAGTGGAGGAGGCTGAGGGGGTGATCTTATAGAGTCTATAAAATAATGAGGGGCATATTTTCTCAAAGATATGGCAGACTAAAACTAGAGGGTTTAAGATTGGGGGGGGGAAGAGATACAAACGGGTCCAGAGAGGCATTTTCCTTCACTCAGAGGGTGGTGTCTGGAATGAGCTGCCAGTAGTAGTACACACAGGTTCAATTTTGTCTTTTACAAAGCATAGTTACATGGGTACAGAGGGATAGGGCTCAAACATGGGCAATTGTGACTAGTTTAGTGGTTAAAAACTGGGTGGCTTGGACAAGTTGGGCTGAAGGGCCTGTTCCATGCTGTAAATCTCTGACTCTTTGGCTGCTGAGCCTTTCCAACATTTAGTGTCTGTGTTTTGAGAATTGCTGTGTGCAATGATAACTTTGGATTGGAAAATAGCAAATCATGTTGCTGTGATTAGTACATGCTGATTGTACTTATAAAAAATGCATAACAATGATGTAACTGAAAGGGGAGTTCAGGAGTCAGCACCAATTACATATGATTTCCTTCCACATGCTCAAATAAAGTGGTAAAGAAAGAAATTGGACTCTGATTGCTGTGGGTGAGGAGGAGTGAACTCCCAGTTATGTTGGCCACTCCAATTGGTAGAGGCATTGCCATGGATGATGTGCCAGCAGACATGATGCCTCAGAGCACCAGGGACCCGGGTTCAATTCCAGCCTTGGGCCTGTCTGCATGGATTTCCTGCCACAGTCTAAAAGATGTCCAGGTTAGGTGCCTTGGCTATGCTAAATTCTCCCTCCGTGTACCCAAACAGGCACTGGAGTGTGGCTACTATGGAATTTTCATTAAACTGTGACTGAGATAACTGTCAAGAACTGATTGGAGCTTAATCCATTCTCTTCACAAATAAGGCTCAAGGTCCGAGTTAGTGTCTGAATTGTTTTTATTGGAAGCAGTTTAACAGTGAAGTTTATTTTGTGCAAAAGTAATCTCATTTCTTACTCTTTAGATCATTTACTAACAGCTTCAAACCAACCATTTTATGTCAAAATACAAAAAACATTTGATGATCCACAGGATTTATGAACAATGGACATGATATTCTCCACATAGAAAGGATTGTGATTTAAAGTCAATTGTTTATTTAAAAACACAGTCAGTAGGAGGTCTGAAGATATATAATAACATGTCAATGCTGTGAGGGACTGAGGCTGAGGCTGCGTGTGCAGAGTGTCTCCACAATCTGGACACAGCACTGGCTGTGTAACACACATGATGCACAAAAGGAACTGATAGAGCAAAATGTTACAACCCAGGAACCCCGAGACAAAACATCCTCTCAAACACAGCAACAACCGGGCATGTACATTAGTGTCTACCACGTAATCAGACAACTCAACACACATTCCTCTGCCACTTACCCATATACTATTGCAGATAAAGGAAGTCCACTGTAGGCTTGTACAGCAGATGCTGCAATGAAACTTACATTCCCCTCATTCAGCAAGAGCTGGGAATGAAGGCACTTTTAAGGGGCTTTGGATAGTTACTCAGTTATGTATCCACAATTACAGTTCAAAAATGAAAGTGATGCTGTTGAGGGTAGTGTGACAGAACAGTAACCTAGCTCCCACTTCTTTTAAGAGGAGGAGTACATAAAGAACAAAGATCGAAAACAGCCTGGGGAACAGGCCCTTCAGCCCATCGAGCCCACGCTGCCATTTTAACACTCAGGGTTGTTCTTTGTATTTGAAGGTTAGCAAGTGAGGATTAAGTGTAAAAGGCACGAGGCTGTGTTTAAAATATTAAAAAAGATTATTCAGTAAAAGACTATAAAAAGTACATATGGAAAATGACTTCAAATAGATCTCAAACTTCCAGACAGCTGCACAGGTTCAGAATTTAGAAATATACAGGTGTAAAATGTTTGGTACAATTGAGTTTTAAATGAATCACTTCTTCCACCAAAACAATCTCTTACTCACTGTCAGTGATTCCCAGGGCTGTCGCTTTCTTCACTGGACCTTTCCTCATTTTAGCACAATTTCACTGAACTCTGACTTTAAACAGCAAGTGGCTGTGGGCTTGCTCAGTGTGAGAATAACAGAAACCAACACCTAGTCTCTAGACAAACCCATTTCAATGACCTCTTCAGTCAAACCATATCAAAGGTATTTGGGAATAGCAACAATACCTTTTATAGAACTTCTGCAATTTGGTGACCATTTAAAATGGGTTACATTTCTGCATTGAGATAGCAACCAGAGGAATATCAAAGTGAAATGTTTGTCCAGTTAAGTCTCCAGTACGAAATATGCCAGAATCCGCTCACTCGCATCAAGGCCCTGAAGATAATGCTGTCCATTCAGTATCTGTGCAGCTTTTCCAGAAACTGTGCACTTTCCATAAAAGGATTTTCACCTGATGCTCGGTGAGATGTGTGTGGGGGTATTTTATGTGTCTAAGTAGCAAGTGTTTTTGCTGGTCTAGTAGTGAGGAATGCTAGTTGATTGTGATCTGTATATCTTGCAGCAATATTAAGTGGCCTTCAATTATAAGGTAATTTCTCTTTAAAGGGTGAAGTTGAAGCAAGCCAGCACTCCCAGCGAAAGCAGGGTTAGTGCAGTGACTGGCGGATAGTCTGTTGCAGAGATTTCCGTGTTACCAGGAGCCGAACAACATCCTCGTTCTTCTTAGTCAGACGTTTCCTAGCCTGGTCGTGTGTTACCATCGTCATATCCCAACCGTTCACCTGGAGAGAAAACAGACATCGTGACCTTTACAGTCACATTTATTCCTCACTCAGAAAGAACCTTCTGCAATTGATGCAGATTGTTTCTGTATAAGATGCTCCCTTGGTACCAGTGAGCAGTCCCATACAGGAGCTGGTGTTCCCGATGAACAGACAGCCCCCTTTTCCTACCCTGTATCCAAGCCAAGGAATTGAACACCTCCATGGTGTTCTTCACCTGACTAGAATGTAACACAGGCTCGGAGATCTCCACTCCCACAGGCAGGTTTCAGAACGGATATGTTTGCTGCACATTAAATCAGCTGAATGAACAGTACAAAACTTTTAAATTAGAGACCAGCATTTCAGGAGAGAAGCTGCGAAAACACTCATTTGCACAAAATGTGCAACAGCAGAAATTCAATTGCTGATTTTAAATCCAAGATGGGGAATTATTGCTCAAGAATAAAGGAACTGCAGAAAATGCAGCTATAGAAAACAAACGGACACTCCCCCCCCACGCCTCCCCCCTCATACAACCCCTCCTTCCCCATCCTGCAACCCCCTCCACCCCACAACCCCCTCCACCCCCCCTTCCCCACCCCACCAAACCATCAGACCACAACCCCCTCCACCCACAACAACTTCTTCCCCACCCCACCCCCCACCCAGGCCCCACACTACCTCCACTCCCTCTCCCCACCATTGTCTGGCTACACCCAGTGCCCAACACTGAAAGACAACCTGCATTATCTTATCGCCAATCTGGAGTCCTGCAACTTCAGCCGGTCCTCCTTCCGACACCCTTGTTACATATATACCCTGAAATGAGAGAGAGAAACAGTGGTAATGTAATCACTAAGGTTGGGGAAGGGGGTATAATCATTTAAACAGATGCAGGCCTCATTTGGAGTACTGTGCGCAGTTCTGGTCGCCTCACTATAGGAAAGACGTAGAAGCTATTGAAAGGGTGCAGAGGAGATTTACAAGGATGTTGCCTGGACTGGGAGGCATGCCTTATGAAGATAGGTTGAGGGAGCTGGGACTCTTTTCCCTAGAGAGGCGAAGGTTGAGAGGCGACCTGATAGAAGTTTATAAAATGTTGAGAGGAATAGATAGGGTGGACTCTCAGAGGCTATTTCCCCGGGTTGAAATGGTCGCTACGAGAGGACACAGATTTAAGGTGCGGGGAGGGAAGTACAGAGGTGATGTTAGGGGTAAGTTTTTCACTCAGAGGGTGGTGAGTGAATGGAATCGGCTGCCGTCATCGGTGGTGGAGGCGAATTCGCTGGGGTCTTTTAAAAGACTTCTGGATGAGTATATGGGGTTTAATGGGATTGGGGGTTATAGATAGGTCTATAGATTGGTGGGGTTGATGTGATGGCGCAACTTGAGGGCCGAAGGGCCTGTTTGTGCTGTAATGTTCTATAACCAAGCAACAATAAATGGAATTTAAAACAAATTACCAGTAAATATGAGCTTGTTTAATTAGCATCTCATTCACCACTTAAAACATTCACCCTCTCCAGCCTGTGTACCATTTAGAAGCTGCACAGTCCGAACTTATCAAGGCTCCTCAGATTCTTCCAAATTTACAACCACAACCATCGATAAAAAGACAAGAGCATCTGATAGCTGTTCCTTCACTGTCACTGGGTGACAATCCTGGAATTCCCGCCCTAACAGCACAGTGGGTGTACCTACACTACATGGATTGTATAAGTTCAAGAAGTCACCAACACCACCAGCATAAGGAACTCTTCCCTTGTGAGTTAAAATTGTGAGCCTGAGAGTGAAAATCTACGCCCCCAGCCTAGACTCCCATTGCAGAAAGCCCACATTCTCCTTCACCCCAGCTCAATCTATATAAATTCCATTTCTCTTTAAAATAATCTGCAAACAAACATACAGCAATATCTCCAGTACAGGAGCTGCAGAATGATGAAGGCCTATTTCAGACATTGTTCCAGGAATCTCTCTGCCATTCAATAAAAAGATTGTCAACTTCTATTTTTAATGGGAATTGGCATCAGCATTGTTGTAATTAAATAAAGTATTCCAAATTTTTATTCTCTTTTGCTGTCTTTGTTTCTCTGCACAGGGGATAGGTGGAGAAACGAACCAATGTGATTGCTATGTAGACGGTTTATAGCAGTCTCCTGACTGCACGAGTGGTTTGATGGCTTCCTGAGCCTGTGACCTAGTTGTTGAGAGGAAGAATCAAAGTCCTTATGTGGGAGGCCTGTCTCAACCATGGTCACAGCTCAGAACCTGTGGGTTTGGCTTCAATGTCACCCACTGATAGGTCTTTCACTGGGTAAGATTTCAATATTGCAACAGAAAAGAGACACAGCTTCAAGTCAGATAGCTGCAGGCAGTGGAGAACTGAAAACGCCAACATGACTGCAGCTTAAACCATACGATGCAGAGGCCAGCGACGTAGCACAGAGGAGTCACGTAACAAAGAAACATTAAAAATAGAGATAAAAAGTCTTGCATTTCTGTAGCACCTTTCACAATGTCAGCACATCCTACAGTGCTTTATAGCCAATGAAGTACTTTTGAAATATGAATGTTGTAATGTAGTGGATTTATGCTACAAGGAGTGATGTTATAACGATTGGGTAATCAGTCATTGAGGGATAAATATTAATCAGGATACCAGGATAACTTCCTTGCTCCTCATGGAAAGAGCAGCATCTTCCACACCCAACTGAAAGGACGGATGGAGTCATGGTAAAACCCCCCCCTCCCCCAGCGAGAGACAGCAGCTTTCCCTCACTAACTTTTGTGCTCAAATCCTGGGACTTGAATTCACAATTTTCTGAGGTAAGACAGTAATTATTGCAGCCAAGGCTGATGTACAGCCTAAGTATCACTTCCCCATTCCAAATTAACTTACACAGGAACAGGAAACTACTGTCACTTCAGAGAAAAGATAACAGACATTGCGTGTTCCTGTACAGCAAATGATCTTCCCCAATCTTGTACACCTTATACCTGGAGTATTGCACGTAGTTCTGGTCACCACACCATCAGAAGGACGCGGAAGCTTTGCAGAGAGTGCAAAGAAGGTTCACAGAGATGTTACCTGGTCTCGAGGGTGTTGGCTATGAGGAGAGGTTGGATAAACTAGGATTGTTTTAACTGGAAAGATGGAGGCTGAGGAGAGACTTGATAAAGGTCTACAAAATTATGAGAGGCACAGATAGTCAGAGGCTTTTTCCCAGGATGGAAGTGTCAATACAAGGGGGCACAGGTTCAAGGTGAGTGGGGGAAGTTTTTCCACACAAAATGGTGGGTGTCTGGAACGCACTGCCACAGGAGATGGTGGAAACAGACACATAAACAACATTTAAGAGGCACCTCGATGGGTACATGGGAGAGAATAGAGAGATACAGACCAAGGGCAGAAAGTTTTTTTTTAGAAGTTTATCATGATCATGATCAGCAGAGGCTTGGAGGGTCTGTTTCTGTGCCGTACTTTTCCTTGATACCAGTATAATGGGAAAACATCAATTTATACTGTAGGAGAGATTGCTGTTTGGTTAGTAAGTAGACTTTAATTGGTAGAGACAATGCAATGTAGAATGCACCAATTGCTTGAAATGTTATTTGTTGTGTCAGTCACCATCAACTGATGCATTCTACTTTCTCCCCTCAAATTCCCAGTACATTCAACATGCAGGAGTATTAATTAATCAGCAGAGGGAGATGGCAATCAGCAGGTGGTTTTCTTGCCCATGTTTAACCCGACGTCAGAATGTACAATAATACATCAAAAATAAGCACAGCAGTCAGCGCCTCGAGTCTGCTTCATCGTTCAGTAAGATCAGGGTGGATCGGATCTTGATCTTGCCTCTACTTTCTCTGCCTGCTCCCAATACCACCGATATCATTCAAGATTGTATTTCCTGTTAGCTAGCCAATCCTCTGTTCACAGTAACATGTATTACCTCCAACTGCACGAGTTCCTGTCCTGTACAATAACCTTTAACATCATATCATGTTGAATGCCTTTTGAAAATCCAAACACGCTGGCTTTCCTGTACCCACCCTATTCGTTACATTCTCAGAAACAAACACTTATCAAACGTGGTCTTTCTTTCACAAAATCATGTGGACTCTGTCTGATTATTACAATTTTCTAAATCTCTTGCTACCACTTGCTTAATAACCACTTCAATCATTTCCCAGTGACAGATATTAGTGAACTGACCTATAATTTCTTGTTTTAGGACTCCCTCCTTTCTTGAAAAGGAGCATTTCATTTAAATTTTCCTGGCGGGGGTTGCGATACTATGCCTTATAGTGATGTATCTAGATCTAGTATGTATGTTTCAAAGTCAGTTCTGTTTATACAGTGCCAAGGTATCTGCACAAGGCAGCCCACATGCTGAGAAAGTAGAAAAATAATTGCTTTGAGATGATGGGGTGTTTAATCCGAGTTAATATATTTTTGTGTATTTTTGGTTTTTCCCCTAGGTTTCAGAGTAGGGTTTTGATTGGATTGATTGACTAGAGGCAGAGTCACAGTCACATGAACAGGTAAAGCTAAGCTTACCAGGAAAAAGTTAGTTTCTGCTTGCTGCTAAACAAAGCCCGAGGAGTTTCACTCTCTCTCTAGAGGCTGCTGTTTAAGTGTCAGACGACATGTGTCTCTGACTCTATTCAAAAGCTTGTGGACTAGCAGCCCACGTAACAGCACATAAGCTTGTGTGTTTTTGAAGAGGAGTTAACGTATATGCGAATATTGCTTAAATTGGAACCAAGAGAGATAAATAAGTAGTAAAGAATTGTATTTTGTCATGTTTAAGTATTTCAGCTGGTAAAAGTTGAGTTAATTTATGTTATACTAAAACTATATTGAGAGGGTACAGAGGAGATTTACAAAGATGTTGCCTGGACTGGGAGGCATGCCTTATGAAGATAGGTTGAGGGAGCTGGGACTCTTTTCCCTGGAGAGACGAAGGTTGAGAGGCGACCTGATAGAAGTTTACAAAATGTTGAGAGGAATAGATAGGGTGGACTCTCGGAGGCTATTTCCCCGGGTTGAAATGGTCGCTACGAGAGGACACAGATTTAAGGTACAGGGAGGGAAGTTCAGAAGTGATGTTAGGGGTAAGTTTTTCACTCAGAGGGTGGTGAGTGAATGGAATCGGCTGCCGTCAGTGGTGGTGGAGGCGAACTTGCTGGGGTCTTTTAAAAGACTTCTGGATGAGTATATGGGGTTTAATGAGATTGAAGGTTATAGATAGGTCTGTAGGTTGGTAGGTGTTGATGTGATCGGCGCAACTCATGGGCCGAAGGGCCTGTTTGTGCTGTAGTGTTCTATGTTCTAAAAAATAAAGTTTGTTTTGATAAAAGCTTCCTAGTGGCTCACTAGAGGAAAACACCTTATCCTTACACTAATGCCAAATTAAAATAAATAGCTGAGGTCTCATTTAACTGCATAAAATACTTTGGGGTTTCTGATCCCTAACGAAATCTTGGGAAATTTACATTTTTTTGTTCATTCATGGGCTGCGGGGGAGGGGGGGTTGCTGACTCGACCAGTATTTATTGTCCACTTCTAACTGCTTTCCAAAAAGGTGGCAGTCCACAGCCATCTGTGCTGTAGAAACACCAACAGTGCATCTACAATAACTATCCTTTAGTTCAAACAGTTCCCTCTATCTCTCCCTCCTTCAAAACTGTCATGTTCTAGAATAAATCTAGCTATGATTTTCTGAGGATAGGGCATAATTTTCAACAATCCAACCCTTCATTCAGGTTCAATTCATCTTTTATCACCCAATGTTACATTTGACAGTTTAGTGAGAAACTGCTGAAATAGGGGCGAAAGCAGATGGAATGTTTTGCTGCTAACATACATTCCAGATTTGGTCCCTGATTCCCACCTTGTCTGTTTTGTCCTCCGAGTAGGGGTTTTGTGTTGGATCCTGGTCGATTCCGCCACCGATACTGAATCCCAGGATTAGGTTATCACCTTGCCGCAGTTTACGGATCTCAATACGTTGCTGAAAGAGAGCTGAGAGTCAGTAGGGAGTCTGGGAATATCCATGCTCAGTAAACACAACAGCGTGGTTAAATGTTATTACCAAGGACACTGGACACTTTCAGAATGGGAAATGTCTTTCCCTGATAAGTCCTCAGCCTCACCAAAAGCCTCAAAGCCTCCCCCATATTTAATCCCCTTTACAGAATCCACTTCAATGGTCTCCCCTAGTTTGGCAAAAATAATTCCAACGGACTTCCCTTCTTGCTAATTTTCAACTCACGTTCTTAGCGCTCGAGCTATTCCCGATCTTGAGAAACTACTGAACTAACGTCAATCTCTTCCTAACCTTGAAAACTCCCATTAGGAGAATAAGAGTTCCAATTTCTTCATTGATTTTTATAAATGTTGAATGTTTATCATCATCTCCTCTTACTAAGCAATGCTGACAATAACTCCTGGACATTTATTCTAATCAATAACGTATATGAGAATATTGGGCAGATAGTTACTGTCAACTAGAATTGTCAACACTAAATGCAAAATCTAAGTTATTACTTGAAATCAGCAGCAAACAAGTGGCATTAACTATTTATCATGCATTGTGTGACAGGCTTTTATACTGAAAGTTAGAGTGGTCAATTCAAGGGCAATTAGGGATGGGGATAATAAATGCTGGCTCATCCCAGGAATAAAAACAGCAATTGGCCTCTTTGGAATTGGGGTCTGTAGCAGTGTGTCCTCAATCCTTACTCGACCATGCAAAGTCTAAATCAATTTGGGACATCCCAAAACACCTAAAGTTTATTAATGTCATAAGTCGGCTTACTGCAGTGAAATTACTGTGAAAATCCCCTAGTCACCGCACTCCAGTGCCTGTTCGGTACACTGAGGGAGTAGGGCGGTGGATAGAGGAGAGCTGGTGGATGTGGTGTTTCTTGATTTTCAGAAGGCGTTTGACAAGGTACCTCACAAGAGGTTATTACAGAAGGTCAGGGGGCATGGAGTTGGGGGTAGGGTGTTAGCGTGGATAGAGGATTGGTTGTCAAATAGGAGGCAGAGAGTGGGGGTCAATGGATGCTATTCGGATTGGCGGTTGGTGACTAGTGGAGTGCCCCAGGGGTCGGTGCTGGGGCCTCAGCTATTTACCATTTATATAGATGATCTGGAGGAGGGAACCGAGTGCAGGGTGTCGAAATTTGCTGATGACACCAAGATTGGGGGAACGGCAAGTTGTGCGGAGGGTGTGGAGAGTCTGCAGAAGGATCTAGATAGGCTGGGCGAATGGGCCAGGAAATGGCAAATGGAATTTAATGTTGGCAAATGTGAGGTTGTTCACTTTGGTAGGAAGGACTACTACTTACATGGTGAAAAACTGCAGCAGGCAACGGTGCAGAGGGACCTGCACCGAGCATTTGGAGAGGTTTGACATGATCAGGAATAGTCAGCATGGATTTGTCAAGGGCAGGTCGTGCCTTACGAGCCTAGTTGAGTTCTTCGATAATGTGACTGAACACATTGACGAAGGAAGTGCCGTGGACGTAGTGTACATGGACTTCAGCAAGGCTTTTGATAAGGTCCCCCATGCAAGACTTCTTGAGAAGGTGAGAGGGCATGGGATCCAAGGGCCTTTGGCCTTGTGGATCCAGAACTGGCTTGCCTGCAGAAGGCAGAGAGTGGTTGTGGATGGGTCCTTTTCGGAATGGAGGTCAGTCACCAGTGGGGTGCCCCAGGGATCTGTTCTGGGACCCTTGTTGTTTGTCATTTTCATAAATGACCTGGATGAGGAAGTGGAGGGATGGGTTAGCAAGTTCGCTGATGACACGAAGGTCGGCGGTGTTGTGGATGGTCTGGAAGGATGTCAAAAGTTGCAGCAGGACATAGATAGGATGCAGGAATGGGCGGAGAAGTGGCAGATAGACTTCAACGCGGATAAATGTGTAGTAGTCCATTTCGGCAGAACCAACGGGATGAACGAGTACACTATTAAGGGCAGGGGTCTTAGTAGCGTTGAAGAGCAGAAGGATCTCGGGGTCCGGGTTCACAGGACTCTTAAATCGGCCTCGCAGGTGGAGGAGGTGGTCAAGAAGGCGTATGGTGTACTGGCCTTCATTAATCGAGGGATTGAGTTTAGGAGTCGGGAGGTAATGCTGCAACTTTACAGGACCCTCGTCAGGCCTCATTTGGAGTACTGTGCGCAGTTCTGGTCGCCTCACTATAGGAAAGACGTAGAAGCTGTTGAAAGGGTGCAGAGGAGATTTACAAGGATGTTGCCTGGACTGGGAGGCATGCCTTATGAAGATAGGTTGAGGGAGCTGGGACTCTTTTCCCTGGAGAGGCGAAGGTTGAGAGGCAACCTGATAGAAGTTTATAAAATGTTGAGAGGAATAGATAGGGTGGACTCTCAGAGGCTATTTCCCCGGGTTGAAATGGTCGCTACGAGAGGACACAGATTTAAGGTGCGGGGAGGGAAGTACAGAGGTGATGTTAGGGGTAAGTTTTTCACTCAGAGGGTAGTGAGTGATTGGAATCGGCTGCCGTCGTCGGTGGTGGAGGCGAACTCGCTGGGGTCTTTTAAAAGACTTCTGGATGAGTATATGGGGTTTAATGGGATTGGGGTTATAGATAGGTCTATAGATTGGTGGGGTTGATGCGATCGGCGCAACTCGAGGGCCGAAGGGCCTGTTTGTGCTGTAATGTTCTAAATCTAAATCTAAACCTCGGGGTCCTTGTGCATGAGTTGCAAAAACCCAGCCTACAGGTGCAGCAGGTGGTCAGGAAGGCAAATGGGATCATAGCCTTCATAGCAAGGGGGTTCGAATATTAAAGTAGGGAGGTCTTGCTGCGGCTGTATAGGGCATTGGTGAGGCCGCAGCTGGAGTACTGTGTGCTGTTTTAGTCGCCGCACCTGCGCAAAGATATTTTGGCCTTGGAGGGAGTACAGACGAGGTTTACTAGACTGATGCCAGAGTTGAGGGGGTTGAGCTATGAGGAGAGGCTGGATAAACTAGACTTGTACTCGTTAGAGTTTAGAAGAATGAGGGGAGATCTCATATAAGATGATGAATGGGATGGATAGGATAGAGGTGGAGAGACTCTTCCCGCTCAGAAAGGACAATAGGACTAGAGGGCACAGCCTCAAGATAAAGGGGGGGGGGGCGGTTTAGAATGGAGTTGAGAAGGAACTTCTTCACTCAAAGGGTGGTGAATCTCTGGAATTCTCTGCCTGTTGAGACTGCCTCGCTAAATATTTTTATGACGCGGGTTGATGGGTTTTTGATAAGAGAGGGGATTAAGGGTTATGGGGAGAGGGCGGGAAAGTGGAACTGAGACACGACAGATCAGCCATGATCTTATTGAATGGTGGGGCAGACTCGAGGGGCTAAAAGGCCTACTCCTGCTCCTATTTCTTATGTTCTTATGAGAATTTAGATGCCCAATGCACTCAATCTTTCGGACTGTGGTAGGAAACTCAAAGAAGTCTCACAACACCAGGTTAAAGTCCAACAGGTTTATCTGTAGCAAATGCCACAAGCTTTCGGAACTTGCTATTCCTTCGTCAGGTGAGTGGGAGTTCTGGCCACAAACAGGACATATAAAGACACAAACTCAATTTACAGAATAATGATTGGAATGTGAGTCTTTACAGCCAATCAAGTCTTAAAGGTACAGACAGTCAATGCGAGTGGAGAGAGAGCATTAAGCACAGATTAAAAATATGTATATTGTTTCCAGACAGGATTACTCTCCAGAATCAGTTACATTCTTGGACACACTTATCTCCATTAAGAACAGTCACCTCAGCATCTCCCTGTACCGCAAGCCCACGGATAACCTCACGATGCTCCACTTCTCCAGCTTCCACCCTAAACATGTTAAAGAAGCCATCCCTTACGGACAAACCCTCTGGATGCACAAAATCTGCTCAGATGAGGAGGATCACAACAGACACCTCCAGATGCTGAAAGATGAAAGAAGGATATGGTGCTCGACTCATCGATCCACCGTTCCGATGCGTCACAGCGAAGAACTGCACCGACCTCAGGAGACAAACACAGGACACGGTGGACAGAGTACCCTTCGTTGTCCAGTACTTCCCTGGAGCGGAGAGGCTACAATATCTTCTCCGGAGCCTTCAACATATCATTGATGAAGACGAACATCTCACCAGGGCTATCCCCACACCCCCACTTCTTGCCTTCAGACAACCACACAACCTCAAACAGACCATTGTCTGCAGCAAACTACCCAGCCTTCAGGAGAACAGTGACCACAATACCACACAACCCTGCCACAGCAACCACTGAAAGATGTGCCGGATCATCGACACAGATGCCATCATCTCACATGAGAATACCATCCACCAGGTACACGGTAAATACTCTTGCAACTCGGCCAACATTGTCTACCTGATACGCTGAAGGAAAGGATGTCCCAAGGCATGGTACATTGGGGAGACCATGCAGACACTACGAGAATGGATGAATGAACACAGCCTGACAATCACCAGGCAAGACTGTTCCCTTCTTGTTGGTGAACACATCAGCACTCATGGGCATTCGGCCTCTGATCTTCGGGTAAGCGTTCTCCAAGGGGGCCTTCATGACACACAACAGCGCAGAGACTAATAGCCAAGTTCCGCACACGAGGACAGCCTCAACCGGGATCTTGGGTTCACGTCACACTATCTGTAATCCCCCCACAGCTTGCCTGGACTTGCAAAATCTCACTAACTTTCCTGTCTGGAGACAATACACATCTTTTTAATTTTCTCTCCACTCATTGTCTGTACCTTCAAGATTTGATTAGCTGTAAAGACTCGCATTCCAATCATTATTCATATAAATTGAGTTGGTGCCTTTGTGCCCTGGTTGTGATCAGAACTCCCACCCACCTGACGAAGTTCCAAAAGTTAGTGGCATTTGCTACAAATAAACCTGTTGGACTTTAACCTGGTGTTGTGAGATTTCTTACTGTGTTTACCCCAGTCCAAATCGGCATCATGACTACAGAGGAAACTCACGCAGACATTCTAGGACACCTAGGGGCAACTTTCACATCTTTGGAGTGTGGGAGGAAACCCACACAGACATAAGAACATAAGAAATAGGAGCAGGAGTAGGCCATCTAGCCCTTCGAGCCTGCCCCGCCATTCAATAAGCTGATCTATCATGGCTCAGTTCCACTTTCCCGCCCTCTCCCCATAACCCTTAATCCCTTCTCTTATCAAAAACCCATCAACCCGCGTCTTAAAAATATTTAGCGAGGCAGCCTCCACCACTTCAACGGGCAGAGAATTCCAGAGATTCACCACCCTTTGAATGAAGAAGTTCCTCCTCAACTCCGTTCTAAACCACCCCCCCTTTATCTTGAGGCTGTGCCCCCAGTCCTTTTTTGAGCGGGAAGAGTCTCTCCACCTCTATCCTATCCATCCCATTCATCATCTTATACGTCTCAATGAGATCTCCCCTCATTCTTCCAAACTCTAACGAGTACAAGCCTAGTTTATTCAGCCTCTCCTCATAGCTCAACCCCTCAATTCCGGTATCAGCCTAGTAAACCACCTCTGCACTCCCTCCAAGGCCAAAGTATCTCCACACAGATAGTGACCCGAGGCCAGAATCAAAGCCAGGTCCCTGGTGCTGTGAGGCAGCAGTGCTAACTCATAGTGCCATCGTGCTGCCCCACTTCACAACCAATGAAGCCTTTTTATAAATACACTCTCTGATGTATTGTAGAAAAGATAGCAGCCAATTTGTGACAAGCAAGCTTCCGCAAATAGCAATGTGATAACGATCAGGCTTTTTAAAAAAACTGATGTTGATTAAGGGATAAATACTGGGCAGGGCATTTGGGAGAAAGCTTCCTCAAAGTGCGATCATTTCCCCAGACAATGCGCAGTGCATTGGGTGGGGGAAATATACTAGAGTATAAAGCTTTATCCTTTACTCCCAGATTGATGATGACAATATGAAATTCAAAACCTGTAGCAGTCAACACAATCTTTCAGTCAGGTTTGAACATGATTAAATGGAGGTAAAAAAAAGTGTACAAAGAGTTCCTGAGACACCAGTGAAAACGCCATGCGCCAACCCTCAATCCACCGATATACAGGAACTACAGCCTTAGCCCGACCCTGATTGTCACAAAGGAGTGCCCTTCATAAGATAACAGTCACAGAGCTGCACCCTCAGCAAACAACAGGCACCACTCCCAAAATTTACAGCATTCTATGAAATGAAGTGATGGGTTTCCTGCAGTGCACAGTCATTTACAATCAGTACAGAAACGTATTGTCAGTCTGAATTATATATAACAAATGCCTGACTCCCCCAGCAGCTCAAACTGCTTCACTATTAGAGAACAGCAGAGTATTCCTATCACAAAGGAAGGCCTCACCCACTGACCTCATCATCTGTCTCAGCATTGAGGAATGTAAACCTTGTAGTGACAAGTACACACCACTCACTCAAGGAGCAGGGCTGAAATTCAGTAGTCAGTCAGCCTCCAAAACATCATGTAGCTGTGGTCCTGACCACAATTAAAATCACACACTCTCTATCCCAGTCATTAATAAACCTTTTGTTTTACAAAGGCAGGAGAATAAAAAGGGTGGGGAGGGTGAGGGTGGGGAGGGTGAGGGTGGGGAGGGTGACCCACTGGGTACAGACACAGTTCGGGCACCAGGAGCTGCCTGAATCAGAAAGCTGTGATTCACTGACTGGGTGATGGGGATGGAACTGAACAGAGGGTCAGCACAGGGCCGGGGGGCTCCATTCCAGCCCGGACACTCTCCCCGTGCCCGCGGGCCGGGCCCCCGTTTTCCTCCCGCACCCCCTCCCGGGACACTGGGCCCCCCTCCCGGGACACTGGGCCCCCCCCACTCCCCGGGCCCCCCCCACTCCCCGGGCCCCCCCCACTCCCCGGGCCCCCCCCACTCCCCGGGCCCCCCCCACTCCCCGGGCCCCCCCCACTCCCCGGGCCCCCCCACTCACCACAACCGCAGTCACCGGCTGCCCGGCGATGAATGCCATGGCGGGGCCGGTCTCTCCGGGCTGGGCCTGTCCGCTCCGGGCTGGGTCTCTCCCCCGGGGCCGGGCTGGGTCTCTCCGGGCTGGGTCTCTCCGGGCTGGGTCTCTCCCCCGGGGCCGGTCTCTCCGGGCTGGGCCTGTCCGCTCCGGGCTGGGTCTCTCCCCGGGGCCGGTCTCTCCGGGCTGGGTCTCTCCGGGCTGGGCCTCTCTCGGTCTCCGGGTTTACTCACTCCGGGACTATTCTCTCGCTCTGGCTCTCTCCGCTCCGGAACTATTTTCTCTCCGCTTTTCCGCGGAGTGATCACCGCCCCAACTGCTTTAACGTCAACGTCAGGGGAACGGCACTCGGAGCCAATCAGAACGGCGCATTCTGTTGATTGACATTCAGGGGCGGGACTCGGAACGGGGGGGCGGTGCTCCGAGCGGGGGCGGGGCACGGCTCTGAGGGGCGGGGCTGGGGGCGGAGGCGGGGCTGGGGGCGGGGCCTGGAGTGGAGCCTGGTCAGTCTCCCTGATGGGCATCAGCTGGCAGGAGGTGGAGATGCCAGTGTTGGACTGGGGTAAACACAGTGAGGAGTCTGACAACACCAGGTATCAGTCCAACCGATTTATTTCATCAGGGAAATGAATTGGCTGCTTTCGTTCACATGATATGAGCATCACTGGCCAGTATTTATTGATGTGGATATGCCAGCGTTGGACTGGCGTAAACACAGTAAAAAGTCTGACAACACCAGGTTTTAGTCCAACCGATTTATTTGATAATATACTCACAAGCTTTCGAGGGGACTACCTCTTCCTCAGGTGAATGGAGAGTTCTGGCTGTAGTCGATGCATCTGCAGTTCCAGATCACTAAAGGAATTGATTGGTGTAGATGGGGAGGGAGAATCAATTTCCTCAGTCCAGAACAAAGGGGCGTCATCTTAAGATTAGAACTTGGCCACTGTGCCACAAAAGGGCTAGGATTTTACAGCTCCTCCTGCTTTTCTGGAATGTGATGTGGAGGTGCTGGCGTTGGACTGGTGTAAACACGGTGAGGAGTCTCGCGGCGCCGGGTTGGAGTCCAACAGGTATATTTGGTGGCGAAGGCCACTGGCTTTCGGAGCGCTGCGGCTTCCCACTCACCTGACGAGGGAGCGGCCCTCCGGGGGCTAGTGGCGTTTGCTGCCGGGTGGACCTGTTGGACTTTAACCTGGTGTCGTGAAACTTCTTACTGTGTGGGATATCACAATCCTGCCAATATGAATGGAGGTTTAAATGACCTGCCGCATCCACAAGGGGAGAGATATGCTGTGGCGGAGTAAAATCTTGGCCCGGGAGTAGTGGAAATCTGGAATTTTATTCCTCTGCTGAGGCAAGTAGCAATCGAAAACTTTGGAACTAAGTTTGATAGAATTGCCAAACAAAAAACCTATTAAGGGATACAGTGCAAAGGAATTCCGACTCCAATCAGCTAGGCTGTAATTGATTGAAGCAAGGGGCTGAATGGCCTCTTCTTTCTGGGACTGGTAAATGTTTCAGATGTACTCTGGCTCTCCCCCCCACCCCCCCCACTTCATTTCCACATTGCATGAAATCTAGTATCTAGTGGAGATTCAGATTTTTGCAGGACTGGTTAGAATCCATTGGGCAAGCAACCAGGGTGAAATAGAAAGAAAATTTTCTGGATATACTCAGCAGGTCTGGCATCATCTGAGGGAGAGAAACAGAGTTAATGTTTCGGATCTAAATGACCCTTCTACAGAACTGAAGAAAGGTAGGAGAGTGCAGAATTATACTGTGGGAAAGGGAGCGAAGGAGGTGGGACAGAATAGAAGACCAAGGTTTGGCTGGGGCAAAGGAGATAGGGACAGATGTGTCCTGGGTCTAAGCCAAAGCGGACTGATAACGGTGCCATTAAAGGATGAAGCATACTAATGGCAGCAAAAGGTGAGCCAGGAGAATGTGTTAATGGGAGCTGCTGAACAGCCAGGGATAGGTGGTCAAATGGGGGAGGGATTGGGTTGTGTTGGGGCAAGCCAGCCAGCGAGTTGAAAAAGAGCCATCAACAAACCAAAAAAGTGGGAAGGGGGTTAAAGGATTGTAGGCAGCATGGTGATTAGCACTGCTGCCTCACTGCGCCAGGGACCCATGTTCAATTCTATGCGGAGTTTGCATGTTCTCCCCGTGTCTGCGTGGGTTTCCTCTGGTTGCTCTGGTTTCCTCCCACAGTCCAAAAGATGTGTTGGTTTGGTACCTTGGCTGAGCTGAATTCTCCCTCAGTGTACCTGAACAGGCACCTAGGGAACTTTCACAGTAACGCCATTGCAGTGTTAATGTAAGCCTACTCATGACACCAATAAATAAACGTTAAGCTTAAAAAAAAGTGGAGGGAGAAGTTTTACTGTCTAAAGTTGCTGAACTCAGCGTTGAGTTTAGAAGAATGAGGGGAGATCTCATTGAGACGTATAAGATGATGAATGGGATGGATAGGATAGAGGTGGAGAGACTCTTCCCGCTCAAAAAAGCCAGTAGGACTAGGGGGCACAGCCTCAAGATAAAGGGGAGGCGGTTTAGAACAGAGTTGAGGAGGAACTTCTTCACTCAAAGGGTGGTGAATCTCTGGAATTCTCTGCCCGTTGAAGTGGTGGAGGCTGCCTCGCTAAATATTTTTAAGAAATGGGTTTTTGATAAGAGAGGGGATTAAGGGTTATGGGGAGAGGGCGGGAATGTGGAACTGAGCCACGACAGATCAGCCATGATCTTATTGAATGGCGGGGCAGGCTCGAAGGGCCAGATGGCCTACTCCTGCTCCTATTTCTTATGTTCTTATGGCCTCAGACAGAGCATATAAAGCACAGACAGTTTACAGATTACTGATTAGAATGCGAATCCTTACACCTAACCTGCTGTTCAAGTCTTAAAGTGGCTGATAATGTGAGTGGAAGGAGCACTGATCACAGTTTAAAGAGATGTGTATTGTCTCCAGACAGTACAGTAAGTGAGGTTTTGCAAACCCAGGCAAGTCACGGGGGTTACAGATAGTGCGACATGAACCCAAGATCCCTGTTGAGACCGTCCTCATGTGTGCGGAACTTGGCTATCAGTAGCCAAGTTCCACACTTGCCTGGGTGCAAAACCTCACTTACTGTCTGGAGATAATACACATCTCTTTAAACTGTGATCAGTGCTCCTTCCACTCACATTATCAGCCACTTCAGGTCTTGAACAGCAGGTTAGGTGTAAGGATTCGCATTCTAATCAGTAATCTCTAAACGATCTGTGCTTTATATGCTCTGTCTGAGGCCAGAACTCTCCATTCACCTGACGAAGAGGGAAACCTCGAAAGCTTGTGAGTCTATTATCAAATAAATCGGTTGGACTAAAACCTGCTGTTGTACTTTTTACAGTATTTATTGCCCATGCCTGATTTCCGCTTGAGAGGGTGCTGAGTTGCCTTGTTAAACTGCTGCAGTCCATGTGGTGTAGGTACATCCATTGTGCTGTTAGAGAGAGCATTCCAGGATTTTCACCCAGTGACAATGAAGGAATGGTGAGTCAGGATGGTGAGTGGGTTGGGGGTGAGCTAACGCAGAGATAATTAGGAGAAGGTGAAGGCCATTCAGCCCTCAGCGCTGCTCCACCATTCAGTAATAGAACATAGAACATTACAGCGCAGAACAGGCCCTTCGGCCCACGATGTTGCGCCGACCAGTTACAAAAACAATGACCCACTAACCTAAACCAATCCCTTTTCGTCCATAAATCTATCCACGGATCTCTTAAACGCCCCCAAACTAGGCGCATTTACAACTGCAGCAGGCAGGGCATTCCAATCCCTCACCACCCTCTGGGTAAAGAACCTACCCCTGACATCCGTCCTGTAGCTACTCCCCCTTAATTTAAAGCCATGCCCCCTTGTGCTAGCTTTCTCCATCCGAGGAAAAAGGCTATCACTGTCCACCCTATCTAAACCTCCTCCGACTTTGGTGTCATCAGCAAATTTACTAATCCACCCAACTATACCCTCATCCAGATCATTAATAAAGATTACAAACAGCAATGGTTGACCTGATTGTAGTCTTAAATCTAGTTTCCTCTCTACCAAATCCCCTTCCTGCCATAACTCTTGACTCCCTTTTCATTTAAAAATCTATCTAACGCAGTCCTGAACATATTTAATGACACATACTGCACCTCTTTGAGGTGTTCACTGAGTCAGTCAGGTCTAAGATTACCCAACACAGTCCCAGATTGGGAACAGCTAATGGCCCAGAGATCACCTGACCTGCACTCTTAAAGAGGCAGTATACACATATATCACAACTCCTTTCATTCAAACACAATTTCCTTTCAGAAAACCATGTTGACTCTGTGTAATCTGTATTGTGGTTTTCTAGATGTCCTGCTATTACTTCCTTAATAATAGATTCTAACATTCTCCTAGATGTTAGATTAACTGGCATATAGATTTCTGCTTTCTGTCTTCCTCCTTTTGTAAATACTGGTAACATTTGCTGTTTTCAGATTCACTGGGAGAGGCGAGGAAATTTTGTAAAATTACAACCAATGGATCCACTATCTCTGCAATCACTTTCTTTAAGAGTCTGGCGTGCAGAGTGTAAGGTCCAGGGGACTTTCAACCTTTAGACTCATTAGTTTTCACAGGACTTTTTCTCTAATGATAATAATTCTTTCAAGTTCCACTTCCCTTTAGCCCTTTGGTTTTCTACAATTATTGGACTGTATTCTGTGTCTTCTGCTATGAAGACAGACATAAAATACTTGCTCAAAGTCTCTCCCATTTCATTGTTCCCATTATTAAATCCCCAGTCTCAACCTCAGGGACTTTTATTGCTTTTTAAAGAACATTTGCAAAAGTTCTTACTGTCTATTTTTTTTCTAACCAGCTTATTCTCTTGTTCTGAAATCAAGTTCTGACAAATCACTAAATTATTACTTGTAATTATCTTAATGCTGATTGGTAGACCAGGGCTTGCTAGCAATCATAATAGTGGTCAGAACACAGGACTGAGATATTGCATTCAAAGACCAATTGCCCAGAATTGTAACCCAGAAGAATCCAATGGATGAGGGATGCGACAATCGTGGGACATGCAAGTAAAGTTAAAATTTAAATATTTGTGAAAATTCAAGATGTTGGTCAAGAAGTGGGATCCATGGGCTGGCAAAATGAGTGGAAGAGTAGAAAGTTAAAAAGCACAGAGGGGGCTTATTATCATCATCATTAGAGAAAAATTCCAATAGCAAATCTAGAAATGACTCTTGTGTCAGAAAATGTTCATGGATTGGACGAAGAACCTTCACTGGTGCGAGAAGGAGATCTTGCAGTTATAGAGCCAATGGACAGAAAAGTGCTAGCAGAGGATGTAGCTAGATAAGTTAGTCCATGAAATAAATACTGGAAAGCTCTGACCTCATCTGCTCTGGGATTCTCCCGGTGCCGCTGCAGTGAACGGAGCACCAAATTCTCCATTCTTGCTGGCAGCGGGTATGGAAGAATGAGATTGGAGAATCCTGCCCAAAGAGTATTGGAACAGAACTGGAAGCACATGTTCCCGCGACTGTGAGGCTTCTTGTACTGTTAATAAACTTGAAGATGAACTAATAAAATACCAAAGGGTCTCCTAAGAAAGGGAGTTGGAGAGAGTTTGAAGTTTATTCTATGGTGCTAGCTTTGACACATCGATGGGTTTTGTACAGAAAAGTTCTTACAGATGGGAGTTACAAAGCTAAAGTAAAACTAGTTGTTAGGGGTCCAGATACGATCTAAGGAGATCCATGAAGGATGCCAAAAGACAGTATCAGACCAAGCTACAGTCTCAGGCTAGCCACACAGACCCTCACTGATTGTAGCAAGGTCGGCACGACATAAAGATGAAGACGTGTAGAATCACTGGGACCAACTCACCCCTCCCTGATGAGCTCAATGCATTCTATGCCCGTTTTAAGCAAGACTTCAGCAAGATTATGCCCTCCACCCCAGAAGCGTCAGCTGAACCGGTATCCGAGGTCAGTATTGCCAATGTAAGAACAGCTTTCTCAAAAGTCAACCCACGGAAAGCAACTGGCCCAGATGGGTTACCTGCAACACTCAGGTCCTGCACGAACCAGCTGCTGGGAGCATTTACAGATATCTTTAACTTCCCCTACACCAATCTAAGGTTCCTATACGCTTCAAGAAGATGACAATCATCCCGATATCAAAGAAAAGCCATGCAGCGTGGCCTTAGATATAGATATAGAATATTACAGCACAAACAGGCCCTTCGGCCCTCGAGTTGCGCCGATCGCATCAACCCCACCAATCTATAGACCTATCTATAACCCCCAATCCCATTAAACCCCATATACTCATCCAGAAGTCTTTTAAAAGACCCCAGCGAGTTCGCCTCCACCACCGACGACGGCAGCCGATTCCATTCACTCACCACCCTCTGAGTGAAAAACTTACCCCTAACATCACCTCTGTACCTCCCTCTCCGCACCTTAAATCTGTGTCCTCTCGTAGCAACCATTTCAACCCGGGGAAATAGCCTCTGAGAGTCCACCCTATCTATTCCTCTCAACATTTATGATTATCATTTGGTGGTTCTGACATCCAACATTATGAAGTGCTTCAAAAAGGTTAGTCACGGCACAGGTCAATTTTCAGCCTCCCAGACTGACTGGATCCACTACAGTTTGCCTACCACCATAACATGTCACGCCTCTACTTTCTCAGGATGCTAAGGAAGTTTGGCACGTCAGGTACAACTCTCACCAACTTTTACAGATGCACCATAGAAGGCATCCTTTCTGGTTGTATTGCAGTTTGGTACGGGTTCCTGCTCCGCCCAAGACTGCAAGAAACTACAAAGGGTCATGAACGTAGCCCAATTCATCACACAAACCAGCCTCCCATCCATTGACTTTGTCTACACCTCCCACTGCCTCAGCAAAGCAGCCGGCATAATCAAGGCCACTACACAGCCCACACGTTCTCTCTTCCACCTTCTTCTGTCTACACTTCTGTCAACATAATTAAGGAGCCCACACACCCTGGACATTCTCTCTTCCACCTTCTTCCATCAGGAAAAAGATACAAAAGTCTGAGGTCCCGTACCAACTGACTCAAGAACAGTTTCTTCCCTGCTGCTGTCAGACTAGCTATGACTGCAATATTACATTCTGCACTCTCTTGTTTCCTTCTCTATGAATGGTATGTTTTGTCTGTATAGCATCAAGAAACAATACTTCTCGCTGTATACTAATACATGTGACAATAATAAATCTATGAAGAGTGACAGAGTGATGGAGATGTTTGAGTGAATTCTCTGACAGCTGGAAAATCTTAGAACTCTATTTAATTCTTTTTGTTACGTAAAGTTCAATCAACATAAAAGCCACATTTCAAACAAATATAACATTTTGGATGCAGTTGAGGGGAATAGCCTGTCAGGGGGAGATACCAGCAACTGCCAGGCCTGTGACACCACACCTGGTTCTGCTGTGGGAAAGGATCGGGCAAAGAGCAAGCGAGCAGTAGTATTAGGGGACTCGTTAGTTAGAGGCATAGACAGGCGTTTCTGCCACAATCGAAACTCCAGGATGGTGTGGTGCCTCCCTGGTGCCAGGGTCAAGGACGTCTCTGAGTGATTGCAGGACATTCTTAATGGGGAGGGTGAGCAGCCAGAGGTCATTGTACACATTGGTACCAACGGCATAGGTGAAAAAAAGGATGAGGTCCTGAAGTGTGAATATAGAGGGTTAGGCAGAGGGCTAACGTGCAGGACCTCGATGGTAGTAATTTCTGGACTACTACCCGTACCACGTGCTAGTGAGAGTAGGAATAGGAGGATGAAGCAGATGAATGTCTGGCTTGAGAGTTGGTGCAAGAGGCAGGGATTTAGATTTTTGGATCATTGGGATCTCTTCTGGGGAAGGGGTGACCTGTTCAAGAGGGACAGGTTACACCTGAACTGGAGGGGGACTAATATCCTGGTGGGGAGATTTGCTCGAGCTGCTTGGGAGGGTTTAAACTAATTTGGCAGGGGGGTGGGATCCAAAGCAGAAGAAAGACAGAAGAGAAGGTTGAGAACCAGCACGGAAGTTAAAACAAGCACATTAATTAGTGTCAGTAATCCTAGTACCAAACAGATCAGACAGAAGCAAGACAGAGACCAATGGAAGTCCAGATTAAACTGCATTTATTTCAATGCTAGAGACCTGACGGGCAAGGCTGATGAACTTGGGGCATGGATGGGTACGTGGGATATTATAGCAATTACTGAAACATGGTTAAGAGAGGGTCAGGCAGCTTAATGTTCCAGGGTACAGATGCTATAGGAAAGATAGAACAGGAGGGAAGAGAGGAGGGAGGGTTGCATTTTTTATTAGGGAAAGCATCATGGCTGTTCTGAGAGGGGAGATATCTGAGGACTCAGCCATTGAGTCTATACGGGTAGAACTGAGAAATATGAAGGGGGAAGTTATTTTGATAGGGTTGTACTATAGGCCCCCAAATAGGAAATTGAGGAGCAAATATGTAAGGAGATTACAGGGAGCTCCAAGAAAAATAGGGTGGTAATAGTCGGAGATTTTAATTTTCCCAACATTGACTGGGACAACCATAGTATTAGAGGATTGGATGGAGAGAAATTTGTTGAGTGTATTCAGGAGGAATTTCTCAGTCAGTATGTGGATGGCCCGACTAGACAGGGGGCAAAACTTGACCTCCTCTTGGGAAATAAGGAAGGGCAGGTGACGGAAGTGTTAATGAGGGATCACTTTGGGACCTGTGACCATAATTCCATTAGTTTGAAGATAGTTATGGAGAATGATAGGTCTGGCCCAAAAGTTAAAATTCTAAATTGGGGCAAGGCCAATTTTGATGGTATCAGGCAGGAACTTTCAAAAGTTAATTTGGGGAGTTTCTGGGAAGGAAAAGGGACGCCTGGTAAGTGGGAGGCTTTCAAAAGTGTGTTAACCAGGGTTCCGGGTAAACACATTCCTCTTAGAGTGAAGGGCAAGGCTGGCAGAAGTCGGGAATCCTGGATGACTTGGGATATTGAAGCCCTGGTCAAGAAGAAGAAAGAGGCACATGACATGCATAGGTAGCTGGGATCAAGTGAATCCCTTGAAGAGTATAGGGGGGTGTAGGAGTAGAATTAAGAGAGAAATCAGGAGGGCAAAAAGAGGATACGAAATTGTTTTGGCAAAGGAGAATCCAAAGAGCTTTTACAAATACATAAAGGGCAAAAGAATAACAAGGGAGAGTGTAGGGCCTCTTAAGGATCAACAAGGTCATCTATGTACGGATCCACAAGAGATGGGTGAGATCCTAAATGAATATTTCTCATCAGTTGAGAAATTCTCACTGTTGAGAAAAGCATGGATGTTAGGGAACTTGGGGGAATAAATATTGATGTTTGGAGGAGTGAACATATTACAGAGAAGGAGGTGCTGAAAATCCTAAAGCACATCAAGGTAGATAAATCTGTGGGACCTAATGAGGTATATCCCAGGACATTGTGGGAGGCTAGGGAGGAAATTGCGGGTCCCCTAGGTGAGATATTTGAATCATTGATAGTCACGGGTGAGGTGCCTGAAGATTGGAGAGGGGTAAATGTTGTGCCTTTGTTTAAAAAGGGCTGCAGGGAAAAGCCTGGGAACTACAGGCCAGTGAGCCTCACATCTGTGGTGGGTAAATTGTTGGAAGGTATTTTGCGAGAAGGATCTACAGGCATTTAGAGAGGCAAGGACTGATTAGGGACAGTCAGCGTCGCTTTGAGTGGAAAATCATGTCTCACAAATTTATTAGATTTTTTTGAAGGGGTAACCAAGAAGGTCGATGAGGGCAGCACAGTTGATGTTGTCTACGTGGACTTTAGCAAGGCCTTTGACAAGGTAATGCATGGTAGGTTGTTGCGTAAATGAGATCTCCCCTCATTCTTCTCACAGGATCCAGGGTGAGGTATAAGAACATAAGAACATAAGAACATAAGAAATAGGAGCAGGAGTAGGCCATCTAGCCCTTCGAGCCTGCCCCGCCATTCAATAAGATCATGGCTGATCTGTCGTGACTCAGCTCCACCTTCCCGCCCTCTCCCCATAACCCTTAATCCCTTCTCTTATCAAAAACCCATCAACCCGTTTCTTAAAAATATTTAGCGAGGCAGCCTCCACCACTTCAACGGGCAGAGAATTCCAGAGATTCACCATCCTTTGAGTGTATCTAAATGGATACAAAATTGGCTTCTTGACAGAAACCAGAGGATGGTTTTAGAGTTGTTTTTCAAACTGGACCAGCGGTGTGCCTCAGGGACCAGTGCTGGGGATCTTGATCAATTGGGCCAGTGGGCTGACGAGTGACAGATGGAGTTTAATTTAGATAAATGCGAGGTGATGCATTTTGGTAGACTGAACCAGGGCAGGACTTACTCAGTTAATGGTAAGGTGTTGGGGAGAGTTACAGAACAATGAGATCTATGGATACATGTTCATAGCTCCTTGAAAGTGGAGTCAAAGGTGGACAGATTGGTGAAGAAGGCATTTGGCATGCTTGGTTTCACTGGTCAGGACATTGAATACAGGAGTTGGGACGTCTTGTTGAAGTTGTACAAGACATTGGTAAGGCCACACTTGGAATACTGTTCTGGTCACCCTATTATAGAAAGGATATTATTAAACTAGAAAGAGTGCAGAAAAGATTTACTAGGGTGCTACCGGGACTTGATGGTTTGAGTGAAAAGGAGAGGCTGAATAGACTGGGACTTTTTTCTCAGGAATATTGGAGGCTGAGGGGTGATCTTATAGAGGTCTATAAAATAATAAGGGACTCAGACAAGGTAGATAGTCAATATAAGAACATAAGAAATAGGAGCAGGAGTAGGCCATCTGGCCCTTCGAGCCTGCCCCACCATTCAATAAGAGCTGATCTGTCGTGGCTCAGTTCCATTTTCCAGCCCTCTCCCCATAACCCTTAATCCCCTCTCTTATCAAAAACCCATCAACCCGCTTCTTGAAAATATTTAGCGAGGCAGTCTCCACCACTTCAACGGATAGAAAATTCCAGAGATTCACCACCCTTTGACTATTGAGTGAAGAAGTTCCTCCTCAACTCCGTTCTAAAACGCCCCCCCTTTATCTTGAGGCTGTGCCCCCTAGTCCTACTGTCTTTTTTGAGCGGGAAGAGTCTCTCCACCTCTATCCTATCCATCCCATTCATCATCTTATACGTCTCAATGAGATCTCCCCTCATTCTTCTAAACTCCAACGAGTACAAGCCTAGTTCATTCAGCTTCTCCTCATAGCTCAACTCCCTCAACTCAGGTATCAGCCTAATAAACCTCCTCTGCACTCCCTCCAAGGCCAAAATATCTTTGCGCAGGTGCGGCGCCCAAAACTGCACACAGTACTCCAGCTGCGGCCTCACCAATGCCCTATACAGCTGCAGCAAGACCTCCCTACTTTTATATTCAATCCCCTTCGCTATGAAGGCCAGCATCCCATTCGCCTTCCTGACCACCTGCTGCACCTGCAAGCTGGGTTTTTGCGACTCATGCACAAGGACCCCGAGGTCCCTCTGCACCATCGCCTGCTGCAGTTTTTCGCCACGTAAGTAATAGTCCTTCCTACCATCCTTCCTTCCAAAGTGGACCACCTCACACTTGCCAACATTAAATTCCATTTGCCATTTCCTGGCCCATTCGCCCAGCCTATCTAGATCCTTCTGCAGACTCTCCACACCCTCCGCACAATTTGCCGTTCCCCCAATCTTGGTGTCATCAGCAAATTTCGACACCCTATACTCGGTTCCCTCCTCCAGATCATCTATATAAATGGTAAAAAGCTGAGGCTCCAGCACCGACCCCTGGGGCACCCCACTAGTCACCATCCGCCAATCCGAATAGCACCCATTGACCCCCACTCTCTGCCTCCTATTTGACAACCAATCCTCTATCCACGCTAACACCCTACCCCCAACTCCAAGTCCCCTGACCTTCTGCAATAACCTCTTATGAGGTACTTTGTCAAACGCCTTCTGAAAATCCAGAAAGACCACATCCACCAGCTCTCCTCTATCCACCGCCCTAGACACATCCTCATAGAACTCCAGTAAATTTGTCAGACACAACTTCCCTTTAATGAAACCGTGCTGCGTCTGCTCTATCAAGCAATTCCCTTCAAGATGCCTCGTAATTTCCTCCTTAATGACGGATTTTCTAACATTTTACCTACCACAGACGTTAAACTAACCAGCCTATAATTCCCCGCCTTTTGCCTGGCTAGTTCATTCAGTGTAACAACGGTGTAACATTAGCCATTTTCCAATCTTCCGGCACTTCCCCGGAATCCAGCGATGCCTGGAAAATAACCATGAATGCATCCACTATCACCTCCGCCATTTCTTTCAGAACCCTCGGATGCATTCCATCCAGTCCTGGGGACTTGTCCACAATCAGCCCCTCCAGTCTGTCGAGCACCGCCTCTCTAGTAACAGTAATGTCATTAAGACCCTCCAGTCCTACCACCTTTCCATCGCTAACACCCGACAAATTATTCACGTCCTCCTCCGTGAAGACAGAAACAAAAAAGTTATTCAATACCTTAGCCATATCCCCATCCCCTACCACTAGATCACCTTTCTCATCCTCTAAAGGACCAACGTTCACCCTAGCCAGCCTCTTCCTTTTTATATATTTATAAAAACTCTTGCTATCCTTTTTTATATTAAGCGCTAGCCCAGCTTCATAGTTTCTCCTACCCTCCTTTATCAACTTCTTTGTCAATCTTTGTTGACATTTAAACCTCTCCCAATCCTCTTCTCGCCCACTACTCTTTGCTACTCTAAATTCCTCCACTTTTAATTTAACACTTTCCTTCACCTCCTTCGTTATCCACGGCTTATTACCTCTCCTCCTGCAGTCCTTTTTGACCATCGGAATAAATTTCCGCTGAGCACCAAGAAAGATCGCCTTAAAGATCCTCCACTGCTCCTCAGCAAACTCTCCCTCCAATGCACTCCCCCAGTCCACATTCGCCAATTCTTCTCTCATCCTACCGTACTCCCCTCTATTCAAACAAAGGACGCGTGTCCGGGAACCCACTTTCTCCTCCTCCATCTGCACCAGAAACTCCACCATACAATGATCACTCTCTCCAAGAGGATCCTTCACCGCAAGGTCCCTAATTCTACCCGCCTCATTACATATTTTCCCAAAGGTAGGGGCGTCTAAAACTAGAGGGCATAGGTTTAAGTTGGCACTTCTGGAGATGATTCTGAGAAACCAGTTTGAGATGACAACTTGTTAGCACGGCATTGCCAAAAGATTTCTTCTTTGGTTACTGTGTGAAAATCTGGACCTGTTTTTGCTAAAACTATGACAGTACCCATTTTTCACTCATGGCATAATTACACGCTACCACACAACTTCCTTGTTGAAATGTTGTTTTGTCCTCATTTCGCTACCAGCAATTTGAGATTATTGTTGACACTCTATTATCTCTGAAGTTTCTGGAGGTAATAACAAATCAAACTTCTTTGAGATAATCCTCAAACCCTTGTGAAATAGACTGTGAAACATTATCTTTAACAATCTGTTCCGGTTTATCAAATCTTGCAGAAGAATTGTCAAATTTTTCAATGGTTTGTTCAGTTGTAGTAGATCTCATGATAACTCCTGGCCTCTTTGAGTGTGCATCAATTATGCCTAAGAATAGGTAATCCTCAAACGGAACAGCAAAATCTATATGCAATTGTTGCCATAGCATTTTAGTCCACTCTCAATGGTGTAGAAGAGACAATGGTGGTGTATTTCTTACTCGTGCACAGTATTGACGCTGTCACACATTTTCTGTAATCTGAGCATCCAGATACGGCCACCCAACATAACCATGTGCTAGTTCTTTAATCCAGACTATCCCAAGATGTCCTTCATGGAATTTTTCAAGAACTCTTCCATGCAGACTAGGAGGGATGACCACTCAGATTTTCCACAATAGACATCCACCTTGGACGGTCAATTCAGGCATTCTTGACACATGTGGTTTCAAATCAGGATGCTGACAATACGTTCCAGCTATCATTCCTTTCAATACCAAATCCATCACCTTTCCCATCACAGGATCATTTCTGATACGTCTCTGAACTTCAGAAACTGTCACAGACAAATAATCTACTCACGAAAAATAAATATATTAGCAAAGCTCAAACGGTAAGCATGACAATGCATTAGCACGGCACTCTGTTTGACAATACTTTATGTCATAAGAGTGTGCAGGCAAGATCTGTGACCATCTTTGCAACTGACCAGCAACTAGCAACAGTATGACTTTATATGGTCCAAAATTAGCAGTTAAGGTCAATGATCAGTCAATAATGATATGTAAATAATAAAATATTCGTACACCATAAATTATATTTGATGCTTCTTTTTTTTAGTTGGGCCCAGTTAGATGCAACACCGCTTAGAGCAGGCAAAGCAAAAGCTGTTGACCGTTCTTCTCCCAAAGTGAAACACCTACTCCATAAGGTGAAGCAGTAATGGTAGAACATAGAACATAGAACATTACAGTGCAGAACAGGCCCTTCGGCCCACGATGTTGCGCCGACCAGTTACAAAACAATGACCCACTAGCCTAAACCAATCCCTTTTCGTCCATAAACCTATCCACAGATCTCTTAAACGCCCCCAAACTAGGCGCATTTACAACTGCAGCTGGCAGGGCATTCCAATCCCTCACCACCCTCTGGGTAAAGAACCTACCCCTGACATCAGTCCTGTAGCTACCCCCCCTTAATTTAAAGTCGTGCCCCCTCCTGCTAGCTTTCTCCATCCTAGGAAAAAGGCTATCACTATCTACCCTGTCTAAACCTCTAATCATCTTATATGTTTCAATAAGGTCCCCTCTTAGCCGCCTTCTTTCCAGCGAAAACAACCCCAAATCTCTCAGTCTCTCCTCATCTCCCCTCCATACCAGGCAACATCCTGGTAAACCTCCTCTGCACCCTCTCCAAAGCCTCCACATCCTTCCTGTAATGTGGGGACCAGAACTGCACACAAAACTCCAAGTGCGGCCGCACCAGAGTTGTGTACAGTTGCATCATGACGCTGTGACTCCTAAATTCAATCCCCCTACCAATAAACGCCAAAACTCCGTATGCCTTCTTAACAACCTTATCTACTTGATTCCCAACTTTCAGGGATCTATGTACACATACACCTAGATCCCTCTGCTCCTCCACACTATTCAAAGTCCTCCCGTTAGCCCTATACTCAACACATCTGTTATTCCTACCGAAATGAATTACCTCACACTTCTCCACATTAAACTCCATCCGCCACCTCGCTGCCCAGCTCTGCAACCTTTCTAAGTCACCCTGCAAACTATGACACCCTTCCTCACAATCTACCACACCTCCAACTTTGGTGTCATCAGCAAACTTACTAATCCACCCAACTATACCCTCATCCAGATCATTAATAAAAATTACAAACAGCAGTGGCCCCAAAACAGATCCCTGAGGCACACCACTCGTAACCGAACTCCATGACGAATATTTACCATCAACCACCACCCTCTGTCTCCTATCTGCTAGCCAATTCCTGATCCAATTACCTAGATCACCCCCAATCCCATACATCTGCATTTTCTGCAGAAGCCTACCATGGTGAACCTTATCAAACGCCTTGCTAAAATCCATATACACCACATCCACTGCCTTACCCCTATCCACCTCTTTGGTCACTTTCTCAAAGAACTCGATAAGGTTAGTAAGGCACGACCTACCCACTACAAAACCATGCTGACTGTCTCTAATCAACTCATTACTCTCCAAATAACTATAAATCCTGTCTCTAATAATCCTTTCCAAAACCTTACCCACCACAGAAGTAAGACTCACCGGTCTATAATTCCCAGGGAAGTCTCTTCTCCCCTTCTTAAACAATGGGACAACATTTGCTGTCCTCCAATCTCCAACCAGAGACCAACGACGACCTGAAGATCAGAGCCAGAGGCTCCGCAATCACCTCTCTTGCCTCCCAAAGAATCCTAGGGTAAATCCCATCCGGACCAGGGGACTTATCTATTTTCAAACCCTCTAAAATATCCAGCACATCCCCCGTATCAACTGCAATACTATCTATTTTACACCCCTGCACCCCAGTGTCCTCCTCAGCTTTCATGTGAAAATGCTTCACACATAGAGTTGATATCTTCGCCACCATATCAATAACTTGGCAGAAAACTCCCTATGATATTGAGACAACTACTGGAAACTAATGGATACTTCTGCAACTTCTTCAACTCGCCGTGATAAGCACTTTGCAGCAATATCTGTTCAGTGGCTAAAATTGGATAATTGTTGTGTGTATTAACTCCAAAAGCTTTGCTCAATGGAACAAGCCCTTGGTGGTAATGTACCGTTGCTTGGTGGGTGAAGCTTCATTGGCATGTGTGGAAGTTTGGAATTCTTTTGGATTCAGGGAGCATGTTGAAGAAATTGAATGACGTCTTCACCACAATATGAAAACTTGGCAGAAAACTCTCTATGACATTGAGGGAATCATTGTCAACTAATGGAGATTATTGCAAATTGCTAAACTCATGGAGATAAGCACTTTGGAGCCATAACAACTCAGTGGCGAAAAATGGTTTATTACTACGAAAGAAAGATTGGAAACTAATCTGGATTGACTCCAAATGCTTAACTCAACGGGATAGGCATTTGGTGGCAACATGACGTTTTTTGTTGAATAAAGCTTGATTGGTATGGTTGGATGTTTGGAAACACTCTGGATTGCTGAAAGTGCTTAACACATTTAGAGGAGATCTTTGCCACAATATAGATAACATGGCTGGTAACTTTCGATGACATTGAATCATTGTGAACTAAAGGAGATTTTCGAAAATTGCACAAACCGTCGAGATAAGCACTCTGTGTCAATATCAGTTCAGTGGCCAGATTTGGTTAATTACTATGAGAGAAAGATTTGAAGCTGACCTCGACTGGCTCCAAACACTTAAGTCAACGGGATAGGCACTTGGTCACAATATCAGCTTGATTGGAGAAAGATATGAGCAACGGCATGGACTGAAGCTTTGGAAACATTGTGGACTCAGTGAAAATGCTTAACACGTTGAGATGTGGTTTTCACCACAATTTCAACATCTTGGCAGAAACTCGGTCTGACATTGAGACAACCATTGGAAACTGATGGAGACTGAAGCAAATTGCTCAACTCATCGAGATAAGCACTTTGGAGGAATACCGGTTCAGTGGGAAAACTGGATAATTGCTATGACAGAAAGATTGGAAGGTAGTGTGGATAAATTACAAAGGATTTGCTGAATGGGATAAGCACTTGGGGACAATGGACCGTTGCATGGTGGGTAAAGCTTCAGCGGTATGGGTGCAAGTTTGAAATTCTTGTGGAGCGAGTGGATATGTTGAAGAAATCGAATGTTGTCTTGGCCACAATACGAAACGTTGGCACAAAACTCTCTGTGACAATGCCAGAATCATTGTAAACTCATGGAGATTGACACGATTTGTTCAACTCATGGAGGTAAACAGTTTGGTGCCATAGCAGTTCAGTGGCGTAAAATGCTTTATTACTATGAGAGAAAGATTGCAAGCTAATATGCATTGACGCCAAATGCTCAAGACAACGGGATATGCACTTGGCCGCAATTTCACATTGATTGGAGGAAAAGATCTGGATTGGCATGCTGTGAAACAAGACAACGGGATAAGCACTTTGCAGCAATATCAGTTCAGTGGCTAAAAATGGATCATTGCTTTGAAAGAATGATTGGAATGTTGTGTGTATGAACTCCAAAAGCTGTGCTCAATGGGACAAGCCATTGGTGGTAATTTACCATTGCTTGGTGGGTAATGCTTCATTGGTATGTGTGAAAGTTTGGAATTCTTTTCGATTTAGCGAGAATGTTGAAGAAATTGAATGACGTCTTAGCCACAATATGAAAACTTGGCAGAAAACTCTCTATGACATTGTCACCTAATGCAGAATTTTGGAAATTGCTAAATCCATGGAGATAATCACTTTGGAGCCATAGCAATTCAGTGGCGAAAAGTGGTTTATTACTATTAAGAAAGATTGGAAACTAATCTGGATTGACTCCAAATGCTTAACTCAAGGGGATAGGCATTTGGCGGCAACATAACGTTTTTTGTTGAATAAAGCTTGATTGGTATGGTTGAATGTTTGGAATCACTCCGGATTGGTGAAAGTGCTTAACACATTTAGAGGTGATCTTCGCCACAATATAGATAACATGGCTGGTAACTTTCGATGACATTGAGAGAATCATTGTGAACTAAAGGAGATTTTCGAAAATTGCACAAACCGTCGAGATAAGCACTCTGTGTCAATATCAGTTCAGTGGCCAGATTTGGTTAATTACTATGAGAGAAAGATTTGAAGCTGACCTCGACTGGCTCCAAACACTTAAGTCAACGGGATAGGCACTTGGTCACAATATCAGCTTGATTGGAGAAAGATATGTGCAACGGCATGGACTGAAGCTTTGGAAACATTGTGGACTCAGTGAAAATGCTTAACACGTTGAGATGTGGTTTTCACCACAATTTCAACATCTTGGCAGAAACTCGGTCTGACATTGAGACAACCATTGGAAACTGATGGAGACTGAAGCAAATTGCTCAACTCATCGAGATAATGCTAGTGTCCTCCTCAGACATTCATGTCCCCTTGCGTGAACACCGAAGAGAAATATTGGTTCAATGCCTCTCCAATCTCCTCCAGTTCCACACACAACTTCCCTCTACTGTCTGTAACTGGCCCTAATCTTGCCCTAACCAACCTTCTGTTCTTGACATACCTGTAAAACGCCTTAGGGTTCTCCTTAATCCTATCAGCCAAAGTCATCTCATGTCCTCTTTTAGCCCTTCTTAACTCCCTCTTCAACTCCCTCCTAGCCAATCTAAAACTTTCTAATGCACTACCTGAGCCCTCAAGCCTCATCCGAACATAAGCCTCCTTTTTCTTCCTAACCAACGAATCAACTTTTTTAGTGCACCACGGTTCCCTGGGCCTACCAAATCCTCCTTGCCTGACAGGGATATACTTATCACAGACCCGCAATAGCTGCTCCTTGAAATATCTCCACATCTCGGATGTTCCCAGTCCCTGTAATCTCCTAGTCCAACCAATGCTTCCTAATTCTCTCCTAATAGCCTCATAATTACGCTTTCCCCAGCTGAAACTACTGACCCGAGGTTCATGCCTATCCCTTTCCATCACTAAGGTGAACGTAATCAAATTGTGGTCACTATCCCCAAAATGCACCCCAACTTCCAAGTCTAGCACCTGGTCTGGCTCATTACCCAGCACCAAATCCAATATAGCCTCACCTCTAGTTGGCCTATCTACATACTGAGTCAAAAAACCTTCCTGCACGCTTTGTACAAAAACTGACCCCTCTAACGAGCTAGAGCTATAGCAATTCCAATCAACATGAGTAAAGTTAAAGTCCCCCATAACAATTACCCTATTACTTTCACTCCTAACAAGGATCGTCTCCGCAATCCTTTCCTCAACCTCTCTAGAACTTTTTGGAGGTCTATAAAAGACTTCCAGCTTTGGATTCAAATGAACAAATACTTCAAACTTTTCCAAAGCATCTTTGACATCCTTGTACACTTTCTCACATTCTATCGTCCAATCCCATGACTATTTCACATATAACAAATCATGCAATGGCTTCAATAGTATAGAATCATTAGGAACAAATTTATAAAATAATTTACTAATCCTAGAATTATATTGGTTGGACAAGATACTTCTTTGATTTTGATTTGATTTGATTTATTAGTGTCACATGTATTAGTATACTGTGAAAAGTATTGATTCTTGCGCACTACACAGACAAAGCATATTGTTCATAGAGAAGGAAAGCAGAGAGTGCAGAATGTAGTGTTACAGTCACAGCGAGAGTGTAGAGAAAGATCAACTCAATGCGAGGTAGGTCCATTCAAAAGTCTGATGGCAGCAGGGAAGAAGCTGTTCTTGAGTCGGTTGGTATGTGATATCAGACCTTTGTATCTTTTTCCCGATGGAAGAAAGTGGAAGAGAGAATGTCTGGAGTGTGTCCTCGACAGCGCTATCAGGCAGCACCTGCTCAGCAATAACCTGTTCAGTGACGCCCAATTTGGATTTTGCTCTTTAAGGATCTTGTTGAGTCATCTTAAGTTTTGGTTCCTGACTTTGATGGTGAATCAAGTTCTGGAGCAAACTGAAGCATTTACTATCTATTGTTCTGAGAAAACTGATACGAACGACTCCTTTGCAATTTTACTCCCTTGTACAAAAACACTCGACATCGGAACTCCGTGATTAATTCTCTTCATTGAAAAGTCCCGTGGATCCTAACAGCCCCTCTATTTCTGTTGCAGGCAGTAGTGACTTGAAAGTGCTGAGTACATATATATATATAATTGTCTTCTCAGTACTCCCCATTTATCCTGCCGCCATTAACAATTGGTTCCCAGTTAAGGTGGCCATTGCAGAGGGCTCGACCACCTTGGGTAGGACGCAGGTGGTCCTCCAGGAATTTCTGGAGCTCACTGCAGAAGCATTGCCATCTCATGGAATGACCCGGAGCCCACAGAAATCCCAGGGGAGGAGAAAGGGCTGGAGCCTGAGCCAGAGCCTTTCACCCAGGAGACTGGGGCTGTGGCTACACCTTCTGACCCCATCTTTCTGACACTGAGGTATCTCAGGGACAGTGGGATGAAGAGGGTGTCATAGATACATCGCAGACACCCGGAAGCTGACCAGGGCCCTCAAGGTCCAAAGACTCCAGAGGAGGATAGCCAAGGGTATCACAGGCCACAGACAGCTGGCCACCACCACCTCCGATGTACATCCTGTGGAGATACTGAGACACAGCGGCTGGCCACTTAGAGCAAAAAGGCATGAGTGAAGGATTGAACCAGTTAGATGGGAGAATGAGGCACTGTTAAGTTTCACTTGCATTTGTTGAAATATATGAGCACTGAGTTTGATGGCACTTTTATTGCCACCAATAAATATTATTACACCCTACTGCTATGACTAACTTGTCTCTGATTAGACATCACCTTCACCAGAGGGACCCGACACGTTGATCTCAGTGAGGGTGGCCCCTCAACGCACAGTTACTGAGAAAATCAAGATGCTCAAATCATTCGCTGGCTACAGCGGACGGCAACGCAGAGACAGCGACTTGTAACATCTGTCATGGCATCCCCAGAACAAAAGAGACATCTCCCACCCCCCCCATCCCGCCTGCTCTCGGCCCTGCATCAGTGTTTAATGCTCTCTTATCCCCACCCAGATGTGGGCTCAGGTGCCCGCGTGCAGGCAGAGCTAAGGTATGAGTCAGACTCATTTACACAATGGCGCATAGCGAGACATCATCACCCTCCTTCCTGCTACAGAAACCCGCTAACACACCATACCCAGGACCACCGTTCTGCTGTTTTAATAGTGCAGGACATTGTAGGGGTGCACAGGGGGTGGGGAGGGGTGGGTGGGCGGCGGTAGGGGTGGAGGGGGTTGGAACACAGACCCCTAGTTTGTCGAACCGTGTGTTCTCTTGCTGGATTCTTGCTGCCAGCTGTCCTCTAGAACCTGGATTGTGTTGGTCATTGACATCGTCATCCTCTTACCCCTCTTCCTCAATATCCCCCTGGGTGGCCTCCTCCCAGCAACGCCCGGCTGACTGACCTCCATCTCCTCCTCCTCTCGAAGGCCTCCCTGCTGCAGGTTATGTAGGGGGCAGAGCAGACCACCGCAATGCGGGATGATTGCAGGGTCTATACTGCAGGGTCCTCCCAGAGGGTCCTCCTATTTTGAGGAGCCCTATGCACCCCTCCATAATTGACCTGTGGCAACTTGGACCTGGGTTCTGACGAAGGGCCATCTCGACTTGAAACATTGGCTCCATTCTCTCCCCACAGATACTGTCAGATCTGCTGAGATTTCCCAGCATTTTCAGTTTTTGTTTGGGCCTCTGCCCCAGTCTCAGGTCTCCGCACAGGGCGTCATCAGCCAAGTTTGAAGCGGGTACTCCTTGTCCCCCACAAGCCATCCCTGCACCCTGGACCCATCCTCAAAGACCTCTGGGGTACCTGAGCTCCTTATGCTCAGCATGTTGCTGGGGTGTTTGATGGAGATGTACACACCGTGCACTGGATGGTCACACTCCAACTGCACGTTAAATGAATGGAAACCCTTTCTATTAGTGAATCGGATAGGGTGGTTCTCCAGGGCCTTGAGGGCTACATGGATGCAGTCTATAGCCCGCTGCCCGTTTAGAATCTCTGAGCTGGCCGTGAATCCTGGAACCTGGGCTTCCTGCTGGGCCCGGCTCAGTTCAGATTAAATTTCCCGACCAGCCCGGACATTTAGGAGAATCCCTTCTTCACACAGGTGTGGACGGCTGAGTGCGAAATGCCAGAAAGGCCTCCGCTGGGGTGCTGGAAGGAGCTGGTGGGATAAAGTTTTAAAGAAGCTGTCACTTCCACAGTTACCCAACGATTACACAATTACACAGATAACACCAAAGTCGGAGGTGTGGTAGATTGTGAGGAAGGGTGTCATAGTTTGCAGGATGACTTAGAAAGGTTGCAGAGCTGGGCTGTGAGGTGGCGGATGGAGTTTAATGTGGAGAAGTGTGAGGTTATTCATTTCGGTAGGAATAACAGATGTGTTGAGTATAGGGCTAACGGGAGGACTTTGAATAGTGTGGAGGAGCAGAGGGATCTAGGTGTATGTGTACATAGATCCCTGAAAGTTGGGAATCAAGTAGATAAGGTTGTTAAGAAGGCATTCCTAGCACTGGGAGAACCTGAAGATATGAAGCTGGTCGTGTTTAGAGATGCTTCACATGAGTGGTGCTGGATTTATAATATTCCTCGTAGGTAAAGAAGGAAAATGTTGTCCCTTGGTCTGGGAAACAAAGAAAATAAAATAAGTAGTCAAAAGCATGCTGGCGGCTGGAACCTTAGTGTTAGTGGGGGCATTGGATATGGGGATATATTCGTCTGACACATTAACAGAATTATTTTTTATGGGCACATTGGGTAAGAAAGTACCTATTGAGTGTTATGTAGACAATGTTCGCTTAACAAAAACTGTAACGAAAAACGACTAAAGATTGATTTGGCCAGCATTAAACAAATGCTGGAAAATGAGGAAGTTTCCAAATTTAACTGTGTCAGTGCTAATCTACAGGTATCCGACTGTTTTACAAAAAGGGGTGCAGATATTGGAAAGTTATAAAGAATACTGGAGGATGGTTGTCTTAAATCATTTTGAGAAAAAAAATAAAACAAAGGGAACGTAACCAGTGACAACTTTGTATTGGATGTAATGTGACCAATGGTATTAAGCTATAAGAGTCAGCTGACCCAGTAAACCATGGAACCAATTACAGAATATGATGGTCAGCTGACTCACTATAAATAAGAACCTATTGGGAATTGTGGGAAGCTTGGGCGAGGCCATGAGTTTGGAATAATGAAGTTTCTTTATTAAACCCTTTCTTTGATTTATAAGTTGGAGTAAATTTTGTTCTATTTTTATTGTCTGCATTTGAAGAATTCCTTTTGAAGAAACATCCCTCACCCCTCCCCAGACAGGTAACACACAATCTTCCAATTCCCCCCCTCTTCCCACACACTCCCACCCAGAACCCACGCAATAGTGGCCTGAGACAGTGTGGTCTGAGTGGTTTTACAAGTCCTGAGGATGCAGCACTGCCTGTTCTGAGAGTTTCCAGCCCATCCCCCACCACCAACAGTGCTCGCTGCTGCTAGCACTAGGACCCAGAATCAGTATTCAGATCGGGGTCTGTCTAGAAAGGCCGACTTCCCCACCCCCCCCAACACACAGGCAGGACCCCTCCCACCCTAAACACAAGATGGTCACCATGATTCAATGTCCCCTCCCGCTCTGCGTGACCTACCACCTCGCTCCCCCTCATTGCTACAATACCTGAGGCCGAGGTCTATTACTCGCTGGTTACAGCTGCAGCGAACAAGTGAGTGGGACAATCGCGAGTGAAGTTCGTTAATGAGATTGAGATGAATGCAAAATCATGCTAATGATTCATTGATGAGGCCGCAGCTGGAGTACTGTGTGCAGTTTTGGGCACCGCACCTGCGCAAGGATATTTTGGCCCAGGAGGGAGTGCAGAGGAGGTTTACTCGGCTGATACCGGAGTTGAGGGGATTGAGCTATGAGGAGAGGCTGAATAAACTAGGCTTGTACTCGTTAGAGTTTAGAAGAATGAGGGGAGATCTCATTGAGACGTATAAGATGATGAATGGGATGGATAGGATAGAGGTGGAGAGACTCTTCCCGCTCAAAAAAGACAGTAGGACTAGGGGGCACAGCCTCAAGATAAAGGGGAGGCGGTTTAGAACAGAGTTGAGGAGGAACTTCTTCACTCAAAGGGTGGTGAATCTCTGGAATTCTCTGCCCGTTGAAGTGGTGGAGGCTGCCTCGCTAAATATTTTTAAGAAACGGGTTGATGGGTTTTTGATAAGAGAAGGGATTAAGGGTTATGGGGAGAGGGCGGGAAGGTGGAGCTGAGTCACGACAGATCAGACATGATCTTATTGAATGGCGGGGCAGGCTCGAAGGGCCAGATGGCCTACTCCTGCTCCTATTTCTTATGTTCTTATGTTCTTATGATGTCTGGCCCATTTTAGGTGAGCTCCCAATCACAGCCTTTGTTTTTGGTAAGAAAGAAGTGGATGTGGAAACAGGAGCCATTCCCTCTGGTCAGCTCACTCCCAATTTTACATTCTTTTGCCAAAAAACGAATGTGATGAAGTTGTGGATTCAAAATAACGCACTTTCAGTTTATTCAGGAACCTGTACAGTGTACAAACTATAACTAAAAACAGGGGGCTCTGAAACACCCCAATGACATCACTATCATGTGACCTGCTCTTAAAGCAATCATGCAATTACTTAACGATATAACAGTTAATCAAACTAGGCCCTCACAGAAACATGAAGGTACATCTAAGAAAAGACAGCAGTTATGAAGCTTGAAAGGTCAGTTGAACCTCTTGCACACTCAGCTTTGAGAGTTCAGATTACTGGAGTTAAGTACTATGCTGAAACACCCTAAATGTTTTAAATGCAAATAAAACATTCAGAAAACTAAAGCTGGATATATGTGTGGATGCTGACGCTGTTCCTCATCAGGGAACTCTGCCATGCTGGGGGAATGTTGTGGAGATACCGGTGTTAGACTGGGGTAAACACAGTAAAAAGTCTGATGACACCAGGTTTAAGTCCAACCGATTTATTTGATAGTAAACTCACTTTAATCTCTTCCACTCACATTATCAGCCACTTTAAGACTCGAACAGCAGGTTAGGTGTAAAGATTCACATTCTAATCAGTAATCTCTAAACTGTCTGTGCTTTATATGCTCTGTCTGAGGCCAGAATTCTCCATTCACCTGACGAAGGGATAAACCCGAAAGCTTGTGAGTTTTCTATCAAATAAATCAGTTGGACTTAAACCTGGTGTCGTCAGACTTTTTACTGTGCTGGAGGAACAGTAGGAAATCTCAGAGCACCAGGTTAAAGTCCAACAGGTTTATTTGGAATCATGAACCTTCAGCTGGTGTTGTGAGACTTCTTACTGTGTCCACCCCAGTCCAATATGGGCTGTAGGAAGGCTGACAGCTGGGAAGTTCAGATCCAGGTGACGGGAATTCCCTTCCCCGGGGTTGTAAATTCCCTGTGAAGCAGTGAAAGCAGATTCCCAGATACATTCACCTTTCACACGGACAGGGCAGCAACAATTCCATTTCATTGTTGAAGGGTATACCAGCCTGTCAGTTTTATTGATCCATAACTCTATGTTGTATTCTCACCTTGTTGATCTTAGTGAGGTGCAGACAGCTGAGAAAAGACAAGTGCTGGCTGGATCCTAGATTAAAGCTACAATTGGTTGTTTGTTTAAATGTCTGACTCAAAAGATGCTCAAAGATTTTCATCTCACCTTAGAATAGGTTCAGAGACTCTCCAACCTGCCCACCTTTTTTATCCACTTAACACCCACTCCTAAAGCTACCTCCCACTTGGCAGCTGAAGTTCTGTCCTGTACATTTCTACTTTCTGTCATTTGGAGGAAAATATAACTGGTTTGATTAGTAAGTTTCAGACAATACAAAGGTTGTGAATTTGCAGATAGCGATGAGGACCATCAGGGGATACAGCAGGATATAAATCATAGAACATAGAACACTACAGCACAAACAGGCCCTTCGGCCCTCGAGTTGCGCCGGTCACATCAACCCCACCAATCTATAGACCTATCTATAACCCCCAATCCCATTAAACCCCATATACTCATCCAGAAGTCTTTTAAAAGACCCCAGCGAGTTCGCCTCCACCACCGATGACGGCAGCCGATTCCATTCACTCACCACCCTCTGAGTGAAAAACTTACCCCTAACATCACCTCTGTACTTCCCTCCCCGCACCTTAAATCTGTGTCCTCTCGTAGCGACCATTTCAACCTGGGGAAATAGCCTCTGAGAATCCACCCTATCTATTCCTCTCAACATTTTATAAACTTCTATCAGTTGGAGACTTGGGCGGAGAGATGGCAGATGGAGTTTAATCCGGACAAATGTGAAGTAATGTGAAGATCTAATACAAATAGGAAATATACAGTAAATGACAGAATCCTTAAGAGTATTGGTAGGAGAGGGATCTGGGTGTACAGGTACACAGGTCACTGAAAGTGGCAACGCAGATGGAGAAGTCAAGAAGGCATACGGCATGCTTGCCTTCATTGGCCGAGGCATTGAGTTTAAAAATTGGCAAGTCAGCTTTATAGAACCTTAGTTAGACCGCACTTGGAATATAGTGTTCAATTCTGGTCACCACACTACCAAAAGGATGTGGAGGCTTTGGAGAGGGTACAGAAAAGATTTACCAGGATGTAGCCCTGGTATGGAGGGCATTAGCTATGAGGAGAGGTTGGAGAAACTTGGTTTGTTCTCACTGGAGCAATGGAGGTTGAGGGGAGACCTGATAGAAGTCTACAAGATTATGAGGGGCATGGACAGAGTGGATAGTCAGAAGCTTTATCCCAGGGTGGAAGATTCAGTTAGTAGGGGGTAGGTTTAAAGTGCTAGGGGCAAGATTTAAAGGAGATGTACGAGGCAGACCTTTTGCACAGAGGCGTTGTGGGTGTCTGGAACTTGATGACGGGGGAGGTAGTGGAAGCAGATACGATAGTGACTTTTAAGGGTTATCTTGACAAATAGGAGGAGAATAGAGGGATATGGTCCCCGGAAGGGTAGTGGGTTTTAGTTAAATTAGGCAGCACGGTCGGGGCAGGATTGGAGGGGCCGAAGGGTCTGTTCCTGAGTTGTAATTTTCTTTGTTCTTTGGTAACATTGAAAGTCTCCCTCCCTCCTTTTCACCAGCCTTCACTCTAATTTTCTGATTATATTTCATTATTAAAACTCTTTTGAGTGCCTTAGAATTGTACATTAGAATTGTGTGGATATATTTGGGAGGTGCAATTGTTGCTATTAAAGCTGGACTATCTTTCTGGCATTGTTTCCTGATTGTTACCTTAACCCCAGAAACAGCTCTGAGAATTGGTGTGAGTGAGGAAGCATGGTTTCCTGTCCTTACAGTTTTGTGTTATTTTAACCTCCTGCTCTAGGCTATTAAAACTGGCACAGCCAATTCTCAATGCTTAACCTCATTATTGTCAGACTGCCTCTGTATGACCCTTAGTCAACTGTTACAATTTGAGAAAGATCAGTTTACTCCTGCCATTCAGGTTCAAAGTGAACCCTCTTTTACTCTCTCTTTAACCCATCCTTTCTTGTTTTCCATCTTACACTGGCATCTATACCTCCACCATGGCCTGAAGTTGTGAACGGTACAGTACAAATGCTAATTTCTTTGTCTTTGCAGTAACTGATGCATTTGTATCAGATGTGATGCATATTGTAGCGGATATTACTGTTTCCAGTTGATCTAAAGCCCCTTTAGGAGCTGAGTTAGCTGCATTAATCAATGCCACAACCTGACCAATATATACAAGTACATTTCAGTGACCCGCTAACACACTGTGTCTGTGGTTTTTTTGTATCTTCAGTGTGACACACCGTGTAGGGTGCAGAGTGTTTTTGTGGTTGATTTGGAGCTGAAGACACTTTGTAGATTTGTCATATTGAAGATACTTCTTGTCCTTTGTTCACAAGCGCACAGATAATTGTGGGAGGAGAGCAAGGTTTATTACCAGAAGTTTATTGTGTCTGTGAAAGAAGTTAGAAGGCTACATGGAAAAGTTTAAGCACAAGGTCCCTGACACCGACGCTCATCACAAGCTGAGCCCTGTCGCAATGACAAAGCAACCTCCTCTTCGTGGGAGCCCTTTGACTAAGGGAGGACTTCCTCTGACACCGGACAATAACAGTGCTTCTTGGAAACAGGAAGATTATAAACCATCCTCAGGCCCAAAGCCAGGAGCTAAACCAGGAACAAAGAAATTTATGTCTGACTGCTCCAAGTCTCCACAGTCTGAGGATGTAATTAGCAGCAGCGGCTCCATTGCAGGATCTGTCACTCCTGTCAATGTGACCAGGGTCCATTGGGCAATTCCTGACAGACAGTGGCCGTGCCAGGACTCTGAGCCAGGGCCTGGTACCAAGGCTGAAGAGGTCCGACAGAACGTAATGCTAAAGTTACAGCCCGCTGTCCCAGGTGGCAGGAAGGATTGCCGAGTGTCTGGGGTCCGGTATCGGTGGGGTAACCAGAGGACAGCCATCGCACACAGAGTGCCAGCCATCCCCAAACAAAAAACCCTGCCGTCTGTAACCGGGCCAGCACCACCGAAACCAATACGCCCACCAGGAATCAGCCTAAAGAAATACCAGCAAGGGACAGGAACACGGTCAATGGCCCTCTCGGTCCCATCGCCAGGTACACTGTTCACTGACCAATCACTCAGAATGAATCCGTTAATGCCTTAGGAAAGGATGATTGAAAGTTCAATCAAAAGAGTTTATTCAGGTGTGCTAAAGGTATAAGCAGCTGTTGATAGAGAACCATAAATTAAAACTAATATCTTTCAACGTAACACACACCAGAGTCAAAGGAAGAACTAAAAAGGCATTCTGATCAAGAGAAAAATACAGAAGAGGAATAGAAAGGGAGATCAGGGAAGACCAGGGGGGATTGGGAGAAGTGATTGGCAGCTGACAGGTAGGGAAATGGGGAAGGCTTTAATAGAAGCAGAACTGAGAGGATTGGACACTGAAACATATATCTGAGTGGAAAATGATTGGGATTTTTTGGACATTCTGTATTAATCTTTATAGAGAAAGTAGGAGGGTCAGATATCTGAGGAGGGAGAGCAGGGATATCTGAAAGGATAATGTCGGGGTATCTGAGAGTAGTATATCATCTGAGACGTGTAGTCATATCTCGGGGGGTATCTAACAACATCGGAGCAGGAGTTGCGATTTGGCCCAATGAGTCTGCTCTGCTATTCAATTAGATCATGGCAGGGCAGGCTCGAAGGGCTAGATGGCCTACTCCTGCTCCTATTTCTTATGTTCTTATCATGGCTGGTTTTCTATCTCAACACAATTTTCCCGTGTTAACTCCATGTCGAGGCAGGATTTGAAGGTGACTGGCGAGCAGCAGACTTAGTGAGCATTCATGAAATAGTAACAAATGCAAATGACATTGAGGTCACTAGCAGTGCGGAAGCTGACCTTCATCAACAGGTTTCTCAAACATTTCATTACCTTTTCGCCCTTTCTGTAAATCCATGTTGATTCTGACCAATCATATCATTTTCCAATATTTTCTAGCTATCACTAGATTATAGATTCTAACATTTTCCCTGCTATTGACATCAAATGAACAGATCTATGGTTCTCTGTTTTCTCTCTCCCTCCCTTTTTAAATAGTGGGATTACATTCCAGTTCGCAGGAACTTTCCACAATTGTTGTAATTTTGAAAGATAACCACCAATACATTCGTTAATTCTGCAGCTGTCTCCTTCATCACTCTCCGATGTAGTTTATCTGGACCAGGGGATTTATCAATCTTCAATCCCATTAATTTTTCAAGTACTTTTTGTTAATATTCTGCTTTTCCAGTTCCAAATGTTAACAACTCCCTTGATTCCGTAGTATTCCTGGGAGATTCTCTGTATCTTCCTCAATGAAGACAGACACTAAGTAAGTACTTAGTTTCTCTGCCATTTCCACATTATGTGGGTATGCCGGCGTTGGACTGGCGTAAACACAGTAAAAAGTCTGACAACACCAGGTTTTAGTCCAACCTATTTATTTGATAATATCCTCACAAGCTTTCGAGGGGACTGCCTCTTCGTCAGGTGAATGGAGAGTTCTGGCCTCAGACAGAGCATATAAAGCACAGACAGTTTAGAGATTACTGATTAGAATGCGAATCCTTACACCTAACCTGCTGTTGAAGACCTAAAGTGGCTGATAATGTGAGTGGAAGGAGCACTGATCACAGTTTAAAGAGATGTGTATTGTCTCCAGACAGTACAGTAAGTGAGGTTTTGCAAACCCAGGCAAGTCACGGGGGTTACAGATAGTGCGACATGAACCCAAGATCCCTGTTGAGACCGTCCTCATGTGTGCAAACACTTCAGTGTGCAAACACTTCAGTGGTCACGGGCATTCAGCCTCTGACCTTCGGGTAAGCATTCTCCAAGGCGGCCTTCACGACACACGACAGCGCAGAGTCGCTGAGCAGAGACTGATAGCCAAGTTCCGCACACATGAGGACGGTCTCAACAGGGATCTTGGGTTCATGTCGCACTATCTGTAACCCCCGTGACTTGCCTGGGTTTGCAAAACCTCACTTACTGTACTGTCTGGAGACAATATACATCTCTTTAAACTGTGATCAGTGCTCCTTCCACTCACATTATCAGCCACTTTAAGACTTGAACAGCAGGTTAGGTGTAAGGATTCGCATTCTAATCAGTAATCTCTAAACTGTCTGTGCTTTATATGCTCTGACTGAGGCCAGAACTCTCCATTCACCTGACGAAGAGGCAGTCCCCTCGAAAGCTTGTGAGGATATTATCAAATAAATCGGTTGGACTAAAACCTGGTGTTGTCAGACTTTTTACTGTGTTTCCACATTATCCATTATAATTGTCCTGCTTCCAACTATAATAGATCTACATTACTCTTAGCTAATCTTTTCCTTTTCACATATTTAAAGAAGGTCTTACAGTTTGTCTTTATGCTTCTTGCTACTTTTCATTCATACTTTCTTTTCTCTTTTTCATTTTTATTTCTCCTTTACAGGATTTAAAATTCTCCCAATCCTCAGGTTTACTGCCTTTTACAATGTTAGCATGTTAGGAGTATAATGTATAATGTTAGGGGTATAACGTTAGCAAATGTGAGGTTATCTACTTTGGCAGGAATAATAGTAGGAGGGATTACTATTTAAAGGGTGAAAAGCTGCAGCATGTTACGGTGCAGAGGGACCTGGGGGTCCTTGTGCACGAGTCGCAAAAACCCAGTCTGCAGGTGCAGCAGGTGATCAAGAAGGTGAATGGAACGCTGGCCTTTATAGCGAGGGGGATAGAATATAAAAGCAGGGAGGTTTTTGCTGCAGCTGTACAGGGCATTGGTAAGGCCGCAGCTGGAGTACTGTGTGCAGTTTTGGTCGCCGCACTTGCAAAAAGATATATTAAGAACAAAGAACAAAGAACAATCCAGCACGGGAAACAGGCCCTTCGGCCCAACGAGCCCACGCCGCCACATCACCCTACACCTATTCTACCCTGCATATCTATGAATGGAACCCTACTCAGTCAGATTCAGGGAAGAAATAGTGTCAATTTGGTAAAAACCGATTAGCCTGAGAGCACATTTTTGGGGTGTGGGAGGAAACCGGAGCACCCGGAGGAAACCTACGCAACCACAGGGAGAATGTGCAAACTCCCACAGACACAGGCCCAAATCCATGTGTCTGCACAGCCAGCAGTGCTAGTCACTGAGCTGTTGCGGCGCCCATCTACCGGTCCAGGATCAAGCACACACACCGACATGAAGTACTAGGCCACTCCTGGAACTTCCAAGAGCAGCCCAGGCACGACCCGCCGTGTGAATGCCCCTCGTTTGACACGAGGTGGACCTCCACCTGTGGAATAAAGTCAAAAATATTAATCTTACAGCCTGCCTTTCCGGTGTCTCCCGAGGTTTAACCCTATTTAATATCCCCTACCATATCCCTCCATTCTTGTTTCACTCATGTACCTATCTAACTGCATCTTAAACGAGTCCAACGTTCCTGCCTCCACCACCCTACTCGGTAGCGCGTTCCAGACCCCCACAACTCTCTGCGTAAAAAACCTTCTTCTCACCTCCAAATTATACCTCTCCCCCCTCACCCTTAAATGATGACCTCTCGTGTTCGTATCCAGTCTAGGGAGCAGTCTCTCACTATTAATTCTATCCATTCCCTTTATTATCTTATATACTTCTATCATGCCCCCTCTCAATCTCCGCCTTTCCAAGGAGAATAGTCCCAGTTTCTTCAACCTCTCCTCGTAACCCAGTCCCCCCATGCCAGGCAACATCCTGGTAAACCTCCTCTGCACCCTTTCCAGAGACTCCACGTCCTTCCGGTAGTAAGGTGACCAGAACTGGACGCAGTACTCCAAATGCGGTCTAACCAATGTTCTGTACAACTGAAGCATTAGACGGCAGCTTTTATACTCTATGCCCCTTCCTATAAAGGCCAACATCCCATAAGCCTTCCTAACAACCTTCTCCACTTGTGATGCAACCTTCATGGATTTGTGAACCTGCACTCCCAGGTCCCTCTGTATGGCTATACTCCTAATCGGCCTCCCTTTAATCACATAGCTCCTCTCTGCATTATTCCATCCAAAATGCATCACCTCGCATTTGTCAGGGTTAAATGCCATCTGCCACCTATCTGCCCACTGCACCAACCTATCTATATCCTGTTGTATCACCTGACAATCCAGTTCCGTACCCGCCAACCCTGCCATCTTGGTGTCATCAGCAAACTTGCTAATCACACCACCTACGCCCTCTTCCAAGTCATTTATGTAGACTACAAAGAGGAGAGGTCCCAGTACTGAGCCCTGCGGCACACCACTGGTCACTGGCCTCCAGCTCGACAAGGTCCCCTCCACAGCTACCCTCTGTCTCCTATTTCCCAGCCAGTTCTCAATCCACTTAGCTACCTTGCCTCGTATCCCATGCGCCTTAACCTTTTCTACCAGCCTACCTTGAGGGACTTTGTCAAACGCCTTACTGAAATCCATATAGATGACATCAACGGTTTTCCCATCGTCAACCGTTTTTGTCACCTCCTCAAAGAATTCCACCAGATTCGTAAGGCAAGACCTCCCTCTAACAAAGCCATGTTGCATATCCCTAATCAGATCGCAACGCTCCAAATGCTCATACATCCTACCCCTAAGTATTTTTTCCATTAACTTCCCTACCACCGACGTCAAACTCACCGGTCTATAATTCCCAGGGTTATCCCTACTACCTTTTTTGAACAACGGGACCACATTTGCTACCCTCCAGTCTTCTGGGACCTCACCTGTGTCCAAAGAAGAGACAAAGATTTGCGCCAGAGGCCCAGCAATTTCATCTTTCGCCTCCCTAAGCAGCCTGGGATAAATACCATCAGGCCCCGGAGCTTTATCTGTCCTTACGCTACCTAAAAGCCCTAGCACTTCCTCTCTCGTAATAACTATATCCTGCAAATAAACCTCCACTCCCACCAAGAGACCACACGATTCCGAACCCCTCTCCTTTGTGAATACCGACGCAAAGTATTCATTCAGGAGCTCCCCCATCCCCTCCGACTCAATACACAACTCACCACTCTTGTCCCTAAGAGGACCAATTTTCCCTCTAACTACTCTCTTGCCTCTGATATAGGAATAAAATGCCTTTGGATTTTCCTTAATCCTACCAGCCAAAGCCATCTCATGCCCTCTCTTCGCCCTTCTAATTCCCTTTTTTAGCTCCCTCCTACTCTCGCTGTATTCTTCCAGCGCACTCTCCGTACCCATTTGTTTTGACCTAACATACGCCTCCCTCTTCTTCCTGACCAAGTCTTCAATATCCTCCGTAATCCACGGCTGTCTAATCCTTCCTTTCCCATCCTTTCGCTTAACCGGAACATACCTCCCCTGCAACCATTTCATTTTGTCCCTAAATGCCTCCCACTTGCCAACCGTGGACTTGCCAGCTAACAGTCCCTCCCAATCAGTTTGCTGCAGCTCCCTCCTAATCCTTAATATATAATAATAATAATAATAAAATAATAATAATATATTGGCCTTGGAGGGAGTGCAGAGGAGGTTCACTAGGCTGATACCGGAGATGAGGGGGCTAGCCTATGAGGAGAGATTGAATAGACTGGATCTGTACTCATTGGAGTTTAGAAGGATGAGGGGGGAATCTTATAGAGACGTTTAAGATAATGAAGGGGATGGATAGGGTAGAGGTGGAGAGATTCTTCCCGCCTAGAAAGGACAGCAGGACTAGAGGGCACAGCCTCAAGATAAGGGGAGGCGGGGGGGCAGTTTAGATCGGAGTTGAGGAGGAACTTCTTCACTCAAAGGGTGGTGAATCTCTGGAATTCTCTGCCCGTTGATGTGCTGGAGGCTACCTTGCTGAATGTATTTAAGTCACGGGTAGATAGGTTTCTGATAGACAGGGAATTAAGGATTGTGGGGAGAAAGTGGGAAAGTGGAACTGATCCACTTCAGATCAGCCATGATCTTATTGAATGGCGGGGCAGGCTCGAAGGGCCAGATGGCCTACTCCTGCTCCTATTTCTTATGTTCTTATCTTGTAAGCCACTTCCTTTGATAGAATGCAATCATTAACTTCTTTTGTTAGCCTTGGTTGATTTAGCTTTCCTGTTGGTTTTTGTGTTCTTCGAGGAACGTATATTTGTTGCCGACCAAGTAAAACTTCTTTAAATAATTACTTTGCTTATCTACTGTCAAATATTTGTGTGTATTTTCTCAAATCCATTGTAACCAACTTGTCCCTCAGAGTTTCCTCTGTTTAGATTTAAGCCTGCAGTTTCAGAATGAACTGTAATGTTCTATGTTCTATATATCATTTGGGGACTTGGTGTAAGTTTCTATTGTATCATTAAAGACTCTTTTACAGCAAGGGTCACTGATTAGCCCTTTCTTATTACAGAATACTAAATCTAAAATAGCCCAATCTATTACCCACTGCTCTGCCTACCAGAGATTCCTCCTCCACAGCATTAGTGCTAATTACATTATCTAGTCTATATGTAAATTGAAGTTGTCCACTACGTTACCCATGTTACATAGAATCACGGAATACTACAGTGCAATAGAGGCCCTTCGGCCCATCAAGTCTGCACCAATGCATGAAATGTCCCGACCTGTCCACCTAATCCCACTTGTCAGAACTTGGCCCCTGAATGTTATGATGAGCCAAGTGTTCATCCAGGTACTTTTTAAAGGATGTGAGGCATCCCACCTCCCCCACCCTCCCAGGCAGCACATTCCAGACCCTCAGCACCCTCTGTGTATAGAACATAGAACATAGAACATTACAGCACAAACAGGCCCTTCGGCCCTCGAGTTGCGCCGATCACATCAACCCCACCAATCTATAGACCTATCTATAACCCCCAATCCCATTAAACCCCATATACTCATCCAGAAGTCTTTTAAAAGACCCCAGCGAGTTCGCCTCCACCACCGATGACGGCAGCCGATTCCATTCACTCACCACCCTCTGAGTGAAAAACTTACCCCTAACATCACCTCTGTACTTCCCTCCCCGCACCTTAAATCTGTGTCCTCTCGTAGTGACCATTTCAACCCGGGGAAATAGCCTCTGAGAGTCCACCCTATCTATTCCTCTCAACATTTTATAAACTTCTATCAGGTCGCCTCTCAACCTTCGCCTCTCCAGGGAAAAGAGTCCCAGCTCCCTCAACCTATCTTCATAAGGCATGCCTCCCAGTCCAGGCAACATCCTTGTAAATCTCCTCTGCACCCTTTCAATAGCTTCTACGTCTTTCCTATAGTGAGGCGACCAGAACTGCGCACAGTACTCCAAATGAGGCCTGACAAGGGTCCTGTAAAGTTGCAGCATTACCTCCCGACTCCTAAACTCAATCCCTCGATTAATGAAGGCCAGTACACCATACGCCTTCTTGACCACCTCCTCCACCTGCGAGGCCGATTTAAGAGTCCTGTGGAGCCGGACCCCGAGATCCTTCTGCTCTTCAACGCTACTAAGACTCCTGCCCTTGATAGTGTACTCGTTCATCCCGTTGGTTCTGCCAAAATGGACGACTACACATTTATCCGCGTTGAAGTCCATCTGCCACTTCTCCGCCCATTCCTGCATCCTATCTATGTCCTGCTGCAACTTTTGACATCCTTCCAGACCATCCACAACACAACCGACCTTCGTGTCATCAGCGAACTTGCTAACCCATCCCTCCACTTCCTCATCCAGGTCATTTATGAAAATGACAAAAAGCAAGGGTCCCAGAACAGATCCCTGGGGCACCCCACTGGTGACTGACCTCCATTCTGAAAAAGACCCATCCACAACCACTCTCTGCCTTCTGCAGGCAAGCCAGTTCTGGATCCACAAGGCCAAAGGCCCTTGGATCCCATGCCCTCTCACCTTCTCAAGAAGTCTTGCATGGGGGACCTTATCAAACGCCTTGCTGAATGTGTTCAGTCACATTATCGAAGAACTCAACTAGGCTCGTAAGGCACGACCTGCCCTTGACAAATCCATGCTGACTATTCCTGATCATGTCAAACCTCTCCAAATGCTCGTAAATTTTGTCCCTCAGAAGCCTCTCCATCAGCTTACCAACCACTGAGGTCAGACTCACCGGGTGGTAATTTCCCGGGCTATCTCTGTTCCTCAAATTCCCCCTAAATCTCCCACCCCTCACTTTTAACTCGTGTCCCCTTGTAACTGACCCTTCAGCTAAGCTGTTCCCTCTCCACCCCGTCCATGCCCCTCATAATCTTGAACATCTCAATCAGGCCGTCCCTCAGTCTTCTCTGCTCCAATGAAAACAGCCCAAGCCTACCCAACCTTTCTTCATAACTTTACTATTCCATCCCAGGCAGCATCCTGGTAAATGTCCTCGAGTGTGTTCACGTCCTTCCTGTAATGTGGTGACCAGAACTGCCCACTGTGCTCTGGCTGTAGCCTCACCAAAGTTCTATACAACTCCACCATGACCTCTGCTTTTGTAATCTATACCCCGATTGATAAAGGCCATATGTCTTTTTCACCACCCTCTTTATCTGCCTTTCTGCCTTCAGAGATCATAGGTGGATTTCAGAGAAGTTTGGTGGATTATCCATGGTAAATGCACGGGATAGGGCAGAGGGGGGGCCTGGGTAAGACACTCTGTCAGAGAGTCGGTGAAGACACGATGGGCCAAATGGCCTCCTTCTGCTCTGTAAGGATTCTATGATGTACCAATACATCTCTAATTTCCTGATCTATGGTAAGGAGCCTCACAACACCAGGTTAAAATCCAACAGATTTATTTAGAATCACAAGCTTTCGGAGTGCTACTCCTTCATCACGGAGCAGTGCTACACAAGCTCGTGATTCTCAACAAACCTTTTGGACTTTAACCTGGTGTTGTGAGACTTCTTACTGTGCCCACCCCCAGTCCAACACCAACACCTCCAAACCATTCTTGATTCATGCCATGCCCAATGTTAACACCACACTTTGGTGGTTTATAAAGAACTCCCACCAACATTTGCTACTCCTTTTGTATCTTAGCTCCATCCAACTTGATCCTTGGATCTAAGATTCTGCCTCACTAACGTACTGAAGTCATCTTTTATTAACAACACTAGCCCCCCATCCCCCCACATTTTATGTTTTGCCTATCCCTCCTAAACAAATATTCTTGAATATTCGATTCCCAGTTTCCTGTAAACAGATCTCTATAATTGCAATGAAATTATATCTATTAACTTCTATTTGTACCTTTAAACATCTACCTTGTTGTGAATGCTGTGTGCATTCAGATTAGAGAGCTTTGTCATAACATTATTCTCTATTCCGATCTTATTTGATGTTTGTCTTTGCTTTGTTTGTCTTCCAATTTCACTTACTCATTTTCTGTTTCCTTTTAACAGTCTTACTTCCCTCCAATCTGAGCTTCCTTTCAGCTTCCCAACCCCCTGACAATCCAGTTTAAATCCTCCCCAACAGCACCAACAGATCTCCCTGTGAGGACGTTAGTTCCAGCCCTGTGAGGGTCCAACTTGTCCAGGACCCACCTGCCCCAGAACTGCTCCCAACGCCCTCCCTCCAACATCAATACTGCAGCCATATGTTCAGTTGGTCAACCTTCCCGTTCTTATACTCTCCAGCATGAGTGTTGGGTCCTGGACTAGAACCCTAAGTTACATTAGAAAGGCAGACTAAACCCTAACAATATTTCCATTTTGGCCTAAATGTGATGATTGGATACTTTGCTCCTACAGTAACTCCACAGACTAATTAGGGATTCTTTCTACAAAAAGAAGCTTTATATAACTCAATTTAAGCATAACAAAATTAAGCAGCACAACTCCTAATAGTTGAACAATAGTTTAAAAATTGTAAGGTGGGATGATACTGTGCCTTTAAGAACTGTATTTGTATCACGTTTCTCCTGAAGGGATTGTTTCATATTTCAATTCTGAACGATGCCAAATTGTCTACAGCTGACAGCTCACCTGCTGATTCTGAAGAAGGTTAATTGCTCCTAATTATTTGAATGTTTGTTTTAATCTGGGTTTACTGTTATATTAGGGTTGTCTCCTAGGGTTTTCTGAGTAGGGTTTGATTAGGTTGACAGATGAGAGAATTGTATGTGTGGGTGGAGCTAGGTTTGCAGAGAGAGGAAAAAGCAATTGCAGTTTGAATTTGGAAGGAGCAGAAGCTCTTTCTCCCTCCCTCTCTCTCTCTTTCTGGAAATTGAAGTCTGGGGACCTGCTAGAAAATAGATATCTTTCTCCAGAGGTCGCAAAAGGCGAGAGCTGTTTTCTCCCCTTCTCTCTCACTAGAGTTCTGCTGTGTGAAGACAGAGTTTCCTCAGGAGACTGCTATTTGGAAGTCGGGAGACAGCTGTCACTATCTATATCTGCTCAGAGGGGTTAAAATGCTGGAGGACTGGAATTCACATGAGCCTATGTGCCTTACTAATTGATTCTTATGAGGATTATACATCTATGGGGATATTGCTTAAATTGAAACTAATAGAACTAGCTAGCAGTTAAAAATTATTCCTTGTCGTGTTTAAATATTTCAACTGATAAAAGTTACACTAATTATTTTTATTATATTTTAACCATGTTGTTAAAAAAAGTTTGTTTTAATAAAAGCTTCCTCTTCGGTCAGTAGAATCACATCTGGAGAGGAACACCTTATGTTGACAATAATGCTAAATATTTTTTAAAAATGGGGTCTAGGTTAACTTCACAATATACCTTGGGGTTTCTTTTTCGGACAAAGGAAACAACTCTAATTTCTAACTTATCATTGTTACAATTCCAAATAAGCAACATTCTCTTACAGATGTAAAATTCCATTTTAAATACAGTTAGCAACCATAAATATACTTGCTATGAGGAGTGCACACAATCTCAAAGCAGCTTGTAGGCTTTTATCTTTCAACTAAGCCCAGCCAGAACTGAAAACGTTTTACTCTGCTACATCCCAACTCCTCCCATTATCTCATGGTACTCTGTCAATCAACCCAATCAAAAACCCCAGGGGAAATCTTCATCTATAAACAAAAATCCATTAGCTCTCTCACAAGTAAACACTACATGGCCAAAATGAAAAATCAAAGGGTGGCACAGTGGTTAGCATTGCTGCCTCACAGCTCCAGGGACCCAGGTTTAATTCCTGCCTTGGGTCACTATGTGCCCGTGTCTGCATGGGTTTCCTCTGGGTGTTCTAGTTTCATCCCACAGTCCAAAGATGTGTGGGTTAGGTTAATTGGCTATGTTAAATTGACTCTAGTGTCAGGGGAATTTGTAAGGTAAACATGTGGAGTTACGGGAATAGGGCCTGGGTGGGTACAGACTCGATGGCGAAATGATTGCCTCTGTACTCTAGGGTTCTATGGATTCTATGATCCTACACCCCAGCATCTGAGCTGTAGATTTTCCAGGCATACTGACTACCCATAGAAGAAATGGCAACTACTATCTTCACATGTAGCACTGGGAGTGACCCTGAGATTACTGCTTTTGAGGTCCTGCTTTTTAATTTCTTTCCTAAATCCCTAAAATCTGCCTTCAGGACTTCATCTCACTTTGCATCTATGAGGTTGGTACCAGAATGGGCCATGGCCCTCCCCCTGAAGCCATTCTGTGACATTCTTGATCTTGGCACCAGAGAGGCAACATATGATCCTGGAGTCACATCTACAACCACAGAAATTCCTGTCTATTCCTCTTGAATAACAACCCTCTGACTATTGCTCTCCCACTTTCCTTTCTCCCTTCTTGAGTCACCCGTGGTACCCATGGCTCTGGCTGCACTTTTCTGAAGAATCTTCAAATGTATCCAAAATGGAAAACCAATTAATAAGCAAGATAGACTCAGGGGACGCTTGCACTATCTGCCTGGTTCTCTTAGAATGCCTGGTGGTCATCTATTCCTTATCTGTCAGTACACCCCTAACCTGTGGTGTGTCCACCTCTCTGAATGTGCTCTCCATGCAGTTCTCGACCTCATGGATGCACAACAGTGACTCCAACTCTCACTTCAGCTCCAAAATCCTGAGCTCAAGTTTCCGCAGTGGTGGCATTTCTTGATTCAGCCAAACTGTGGTTGCCAACCCCCAACATCACCCAGTGTTTATTATAATCAGAATGAGTTACATGTTACTTGGCAATCAGCTTCTTCCTCTGCACTGTAATAAGAACCAAGCACTGGAGGCTTAAAGTATAGGGAAACAAACTCAATCATTCAGTCACTCTCCCCATCCACCCCCCCCCCACCTCACTGAGACCCAGCTGAGTCAGCCTACTATGAACTACATTGAACTGCCTACCTCATTCACTAAATGAAACTGCTCTCTAGTACAGAGTTTGTTTATACCTTCTGACTTTAAGGGTGCTTTTTATTTCAGTGCTAAATGCAAACAAAGCTAGACTTTTAGACTGAGATTAACCCTTAAGAGTCCCTCATTCATCAAACTGCCAGCTACTCACTCTGAGTTACAACTCAGAGGGATCTGAGGGGTATCTGAGTAGCAATTAGAAGGAGGGGGGGGAATAGAAGGCCCACCAGTGGAGGTTTTTGTTTAAACATTGAAGCCAATAACATCTGAAGTCTTCAGTGGAATGCAGCGGGTTTCATGGTGAGTAGGTGAGATGTGTCTGGTGGGAGCCGGATAGTCAGGAATGTCAAATGCTATTCTCCCAATAGGGCTAATAGCGGATCACTGTCTGGAGACTGAAACATCATTTCCATTCATTGCATCTCATGAACGCTCATTAAAACAGCTATCTGCCAATGTCCCATCAGGCCATGTGGAGTTTGCACGTTCTTCCAGTGTGTGTGTGGGTTTCCTCTGGTTTCCTCCCACAGTCCAAAGATGTACAGGTTAGGTGGGTTGGCCATGCTAAATTGCTCCTTAATGTCCAAAGGTGTGTAGATTAGGTAGATTAGCCGTGATAAATGAGCAGGGTTACAGGGAAAGGGTGGAGGTCTGATGCTGTTTCCAGAGTCAGTGCCGACTGTTTGGGCTGGATGGTCTCTTTCTGCATTGTAGGGATTCTGTGGAATCAGTGAGGGGAGCAGATACAGTGAAATGTTTTGTTATGCTGGTGTTGATGATGTTATTATAGTAATACTGCCAATTAATCATTTCCTGGGATCTTCCCATTCCTACAGCAGGTCAGTCACAGACATCTTGCCCATTCCTCCCGCTGTCTCCTGAACTTCTTCAGAAGGTCCATCTACAGTCTGTGAAATGTAACCGCCAGTCCATGTGAGTATTGAGGGGCTTGATGGTGGTGGTCCAGAGGGGAGTGGGTGAAGAACAGCTTGACCACTAAAGCTGGAGTCACAGTCTCTCATTCAACTTCTCCAGGTCACGGGAATGTGGGAATGTTGGCCATTGTGCCCCAGAATATGCATTGGACAGAGGGAATCCCAGCATTTACAAGGCGCTAACCCCTCCAGTATTTGGGGCCAGGACGGGGATCACACAAGAAATAGAAGCAGGAGTCTGTCACCAGGCCCTTCAAGCCTGCCCTGTCATTCAATACGATTATGACTGATCTATCTCGGCCTCAATTCCTTCTCTGTGCCATTCCCCCATAGCCCTCTGTTCCTCGATCTATCAAAATTTTATCCACCTCCACTATCAATATTTCTAATGATCTAGCCTTCACCACTTTCTCGGGCAGAGATTTCCAGAGATTCACCACCCTCTGTGAGAAGACATTTCTACACACTTCAGGTTTAAATGAAAGACCTTTATCTTGTAGATATCTGCCTGTGTTCAAGATTCTCCCACTAGTCCTAACATCTCACCATCTACCCTGTCAAGCCCCCTCAGGATCTTATATGTTTGAGTAAGGTCATCCCTCACTCTTCTAAACTCCAAGGAATACAGACCCAGACTATTGGCCTCTCTTGATTTGATTGTTTCTTGCGCGGTGTACAGACAAAGCATACATACATAGAGAAGGAGAAGATGCAGAGTGTAGTGTTACAGTCATAGCTAGGGTGTAGAGATGATAGGTCCATTCAAAAGTCTGATGGCTGAAGGAAAGAAGCTGTTCTTGAGTCCGTTGGTAAGTGTCCTCAGACTTCTGTATCTTTTTTCCGACGGAAGAAAGTGGAAGAGAGAATGTCCAGGGTGCGTGGGGTCCTTGATTATGCTGGCTGCTTTTCTGAGGCAGTGGATAATGTAGATGGAGTCAATGGATGGGAGGCTGGTTTGCGTGATGGACTGGGCTATGTTCTCTTGCAGTCTTGGATAGAGCAGGAGCCAGACCAAGCTGTGATACAACCAGAAAGAATGCTTTCTATGGTGCATCTGGAAAAGTTGGTGAAAGCCATAGCTGACATGCCAAATATCCTTAGCCTCCTGAGAAAGTAGAGGTGTTGGTGGGCTTTCTTAACTATAGTATCGGCATGGGGGGACCAGGACAGGTTATTGGAGATCTGGACATCTAGAAACCTGAAGCTCTGAACATCATCCTCATTGATGTAGACAGTGGCATGTCCTCCACTATGCTTCCTGAAGTCGATGACTATCTCCTTCATTTGTTGACATTGAGGAAGAGATTATTGTTGTTGCACCAGTTCACCAGATTCTCGATCTGTTTTTTGTATTCCGTCCCACCACTGTTTGAGATCTGACCCACGATGGTGGTGTCATCAGCAAACTTGAAAATGGAGTTGGAGGGGAATTTGGCCACACAGTGATAGGTGAATAATGAGTACAGTAGGGGGTGAGAACACAGCCTTGTGAGGCACTGGTGTTGGGGATGATCATGGAGGAGATGTTGCTTATCCTTACTGATTGTGGTCTGATAGGACAACCTTCTCATTCCAGTCTCCTTTAGACTGCCTGCAATGTACTATATCCTTTCTAATGTAAGAGGATGAACATTTTCACAATATTCCAGGTGAGGCCTCACCAACATCCTATACAATTGTGACAAAACCTCCCTACTTCTAAACTCCAACTTCTTCTCAATAAAGGCCAAAATATTATTTGCTTTCTTAAGTACTTTTTAGACCTGCTTGCTAGCTTTTTTATGATTCATGCACTAGAGTACCTAGATCCCTCTGTATTTCACTCATCTGCAGTCTCTTTGCATGGAAATAATAATCTGCTTTTTGATTCCTCCTACCAAAGTGCGTGACCTCATTAAACTCCATTTTCCAGGTTTGAGCCCAGTCACGCAATCTATCTCTGTCCTATTGCAGAATCTCATACCCTCATCATAACCTGCCATCATCGGCAAATTTGGAAACTTTACATTCTGTTCCTTCCTCCAGGTCATTAATGTAAATAATGTTGGCGAGAAGTGTCAGATAAACACATAATATCACTGTGGGCACTTTTCAGTCTCCCACTGACTCATTCTGCCTATGGTGATTCTGGTCTGCATCACATCTCCCACCCTCCAGTGGAACCCACTTCCAGAAGTTGAGTGTTAACTGGACATTGAAGATCCACTTTCACAACTGGACCCACTGAGTCAGAGAAGTCTGAACTGCCAGGGTAGGACATCCACAAAGGCCACTCCAACTGCCATGGAGAATATGTCCCAGACAAACTTCACATCACCGTACCCGGAAAACTCCAAAATTTCCTGCATCTTTGGGAACTATTATCTTCATTTATAAAGATTGTAAGGAGGTACGTTTTCTGCTTGTCAGTTTGAACCTCTATCTTTCAACAGCATTGTTCCCATTTTTCACCCCAGTTGCTGTCCAATCTCTTAACATTTTCAATTCTCAAAATATTTTCATTTTGGCTCCACCTGGCCTGCCTGTGACATTGATCCACAATAGTCTCGTTGATTCTTAACTATTCTGTGAGATTGCCTAGCGAGCAACACATGATACAGAACAGATGAATAAGCACAAAACTGGAGCAACCAGCAACCAGGTACTGGACAAGACAGAGACACACCCTGTAACATCCAATTCATCGATATGAGTGCAAAAATTGGGAAAGCTGTGCCATAGATTAATTCAAAACAAACCCAACATTGTCATATAGAATCATATCTTTCAATCAATGTCCCAGACACCTTCACTGCCACTCAGTAATAGAACAAACCCACCAGAGGTGGCAACACATTGGTATATAGCCAGGAGGGTATGTCCTTCGGAATCCTTAACTCCATGACATCCCATAACATCAGGCCAACGAGAACAGGGTACTCTTTTATTGATTACCACCTATCGCCCTCCCTCAACCAATAAATCAGTACAGCTTCAGATTGAACAGAATTTGAAAGGAACGTTTCATATGGTAAGAGCACAGAATGTTCTCTGGATGGGAGACTTCAATGTCTTTCATCAGGCTGAATCCTGAAGGCTGAGAGGTGGCGGATGGAGTTTAATGTGGAGAAGTGTGAGGTAATTCATTTCGGTAGGAATAACAGATGTGTTGAGTATAGGGCTAACGGGAGGACTTTGAATAGTGTGGAGGAGCAGAGGGATCTAGGTGTATGTGTACATAGATCCCTGAAAGTTGGGAATCAAGTAGATAAGGTTGTTAAGAAGGCATACGGAGTCTTGGCGTTTATTGGTAGGGGGATTGAATTTAGGAGTCGCAGCGTCATGATGCAACTGTACACAACTCTGGTGCGGCCGCACTTGGAGTTTTGTGTGCAGTTCTGGTCCCCGCATTACAGGAAGGATGAAGAGGCTTTGGAGAGGGTGCAGAGGAGGTTTACCAGGATGTTGCCTGGTATGGAGGGGAGGTCCTATGAGGAGAGACTGAGAGATTTGGGGTTGTTTTCGCTGGAAAGAAGGCGGCTAAGAGGGGATCTCATTGAAACATATAAGATGATTAGAGGTTTAGACAGGGTAGATAGTGATAGCCTTTTTCCTAGGATGGAGAAAGCTAGCACGAGGGGGCACGATTTTAAATTAAGGGGGGGTAGTTATAGGACAGATGTCAGGGGTAGGTTCTTTACCCAGAGGGTGGTGAGGGACTGGAATGCCCTGCCTGCTGCAGTTGTAAATGCACCTAGTTTGGGGGCGTTTAAGAGATCTGTGGATAGGTTTATGGACGAAAAGGGATTGGTTTAGGTTAGTGGGTCATTGTTTTGTAACTGGTCGGCGCAACATCGTGGGCCGAAGGGCCTGTTCTGCGCTGTAATGTTCTATGTTCTATGATATTTCTGTGAAACGGGGCCTGTCTTGGGTGGTAAGAGAACTAACCGAAAACCCCATGTATATGCCTGTGATGGTATTTGTAGGAGTGAGCGTTACACAGCTCATTGGAGATCAAGGACAGGAGCCGTTTGTCCAGAAGCCGTAAAATCCCGCCCGAGGTCATCAGACCTTTCTATGTCCTTGTCTGCTCCGATTTCTGTGTCGGGCTGGGCAGGAAAATTCCGGCCCAAGTCCAGTCTTTAAACCGAGGACATCCTCCATCATATTGTGTGGCACTGCCACTGTGCCAATGGATCAATTCAGAACTGGCTGCTCAAATCTAGACATGCGAGAGTTTCCATGGATCTTCAGCAGCAGCACAACTTTATTCAACCACAATTTGTACCCTGACATACCCCTCCGTCCACCTTACAGCAAACCTTGTTCAGTGAGGGGTGCCTGAAAGATCAGCCAAATCTTAAATGTGAACAGATTTGTTATCGGGTCATAGGGTGGAATTTTCCTGCCACGCTCTTCCCAAAACTGGAAAATCCTGCCCGAGGTCAATTAGTTTGCCTCGACCCACTACAATTCCCATGGTGGGTGGGACAGGAAAACTCCCCCATAGATGGGGGTCAGCAAGCGTAGAGACTGGGGATGAGCGCGGGGCCTGGTCAAGGCTACCTAAGAAGAACAATCTGGATGAACTCAGTGGGCCTGTGGAGGTTGGAGCGCATCTGCTTCAATGTAAGGAGCGTAACAGGCAAGACAGATGAACTTAGAGCCTTAATGCATGTGCGGAACTCGGATGTGGCTGCAATGACAGAGACTTGGTTAAAAGAAGGACAGGACGGGCAGCTGAATATTCCGGGGTATAAGTATTTTAGGCAAGAGAGAGGAGGGATTAGCAGAGGTGGGGGAGTAGCAGCACTGGTTGTATTCTTTAAGTCAGCCAAGGAGGGAAATATTTTTCCATATTTAATGATTTATTTATCCTTAAAACGCCCTTGACTTTCGTGTGTTTCAGCGTATACTTAATTCCTTATATCAAAATGAGCCAGTCCTGTCTGAGTAAATAAATACTGAATTTGGCAGCAAGCTCCACATTCCACGAACAAATAAAACAAATTAAAATAGTCAAACTTCTCCACATGACCCTCAACTTCCTTTGTTCTGAAGATATTCTGGAAAACCTCTCCAGGTACAGGTCAGTGTTTTTGTTAATTCATTAGTGGGATCTAGGTCTCTCTGGTTAGGCCAACATTGCCCAGCCCTTATTGGCCCTTGAGAAGATATTAGTGAGCTGCCTTCTTGAACCACTGCAGTTCCCCAGGTGTAGGTACACTCACTGTGCTGTTCAGGAGAAAATTCCAGGTTTTTCACCCAGCGACAGTGGGGGAACACTGTGATATATTCCCAAGTCAGGACAGTGAGTATCTTGGAGGGGAGTCTACAGGTGGTGGTGCTCCCATGAGTTTGTTGCCCTTGTCCTTTTAGATAATAGTGGTTGTGGATTTGATGGATGTTGTCTGTGGAGCCTTGGTGCATTCCTGCAGTGCATCTAGTAGATGGTACACGCAGCTGCCACTGTGCGTCAGTGGTGGAGAGAGTGAATGCTTGTGAATGGGGGGCCAATCAAGTGGGGCTGCTTTGTCCTGGATGGTGTTGAGCTTCTTGAGTATATTTGGAGCTGAACCCATCCAGGCAAGTGGAGAGTCTTCCATCACACTCCTAATAGAGGCTTTGGGAAGTCAGGAGGTGAGCAGATTGCTGCAGGATTTCGAACCTCTGACCCTCTCCTGTAGTCACAATATTTATATGGCTAGTCCAGTTCAGTTCCCGATCAATGGTAACCCTTAAGATGTTGATAGTGGGCAACTCAGTAGTCGTAATGCCATTGAATGTCAAGGGGTGATGGTTAGATTCTCTCCATTTGTGCCATTTGAAAGATGGCACCTCAGTGCAGCATACCCTCAGTACTGCTCTGGAGTGTTAGAAGCTCCAGGGTGACATTTTACAACCCCATTGTGTGTGGGGTGGGCAGGAAAATGTATCGAGCACAATTCCATTGACTTAGGCAGGACCTATCAGTAGGAGGGACTATAAAATTTTGCCCTAAATCTCTTGAATGGTTCTTGAAGCCACGACTCAGAGACAAGAGCGTCACCCAATGGCTATAGTTTATGAAATGTCATTTTGCCCTGTTTAAAAAGCATCGAGTGCTTTGGGTGTGTTATCATGGACTATATAATCATAGAATGCTTACTTCACAGAAGGAAGGCATTTGGCCCATTGTATTTTGGCTCACTCTCTGCAACAGCAATTCAGCTAATCCCCATCCTCATCTTTCCTCCATAATCTTGGTTATAACCTAATGAAAGACCACTGTTGGGTTTGTGTGGAGGAAAGGTGGCTCAAGTTGTTCTGTTTGTCTGTGTCCCTAGATTGCAACAATTGGAACTGGATGAATATGACGATGTGGCGCCAGTGGGCACACTCAGGAAGAATATGAAGGCACTCAACATCATTCCCCCAGTCCCACCTTTCAAATCAGACATCCTGAGTGAAGGTATTGAAACATTTACAGCTCAATTGTTAGTGGATGGATGACACCATCCATACAATATAATCATTGGGGTTTTGAAATGAAGTACGTGAGAACATTGCAGACACCACAACTATTTTCCAAAGTTCAAGTTTTTTGAGGAAATGAAAGTTGACAGATGAGGGAAAAACAGTGGATGCTGTACACATGGATTTCAGTATCTCATGGTAGACTGGTACAAAAGGTGAAGTCACACAGGATCAGAAGAGAGCTGGCAAGGTGGATACAGACTAGCTTGGCCATAGCAATCTAGGGGATGCTTTTCTGAATGGAAGGCTGTGGCTACTGTGTTCACAGTGAGAACACCAGGTTAAAGTCCAATAGGCTTATTCAGTAGCAAATACCATTCGCTTTTGGGGCTTTGCAAAGATATGGTCCACTTTCTGGTACGTTTGCTGTTCGTAGTATATATAAATGATTTGGAGGAAAATGAAGCTGATCTAGTTAGTAAGTTCACAGATGACACAAAAATTGGTGAAGTTGGGGATAGTGAAGAGGATTGTTGGAGAATACAGCAGGATATAGACTGGTTGGAGATTGAGCTGAAACTTGGCAGATGGAGTTTAATCCAGACAAATGTGAGGTAATCGTTTTGGAAGGTCCAATGCACGTAGGAAATGTACACTAAATGGCAGGCAAAGAAATCTGTCCACCGATCACTGAAAGTGGCAGCGCAGGTGGATAAGGTCAAAAAGGCATAGGTCATGCTTGATAGGTCATGCTGCAGCTATACAGGACCTTAGTTAGGCCTCATTTACAGTATTGTGTACAATTCTGGTCGCCACATTACCAGACGGATGTTGATGCCTTGGAGAGGGTACAGAAGAGGTTTACCAAGATGTTGCTTGGTCTGAAGGGTATTAGCTATGAGGAGAGGTTGGAGAAACTCAGTTTGTTCTCACTGGAACAACGGGGGTTGAGGGACATCCTGATAGAGGTTTACAAGATTATGAGTGGCGAGGACAGAGTGGATAGTCAGATGCTCTTTCCCAGGGTAGAAAAGTTAAGTACTAGGGGATGTTGTTTTAAGGCACATGGGCAAAAGTTTAGAAGAGATGTGCAAGATAAGTTTTTAACACAGAAGGTGGTGAATGTCTGGAATGCACTGCCCGAGGAAGTGGTGGGAGCAGGTACAATAGCGACATTTAAGGTGCAAATGGATGAATGCATGATTGGGGTGGGAATGGAAGGATACGGACTCCGTAAGTGCATATGGTTTTAGTTTAGGCATCATGATCGACGCAGGATTGGAGGACCAAAAGACCTGTTCCTGTGCTGTACTTTTCTTCGTTCTCTCAGTTCAGGAATCTTTCATTTCAACTGGAAAATTGCTCAAATGACTCTTTGAGAAAAGTGAGAGCAGAATCCAGGGAGTTATAAAGCAGTTGTCTAATATCTGTGTCAGGTCATTACTAGTGCTTATATTAAGGCTTTGAAATTTTTCAATTGACCATGGAGAGCCAGCATGGTAGGTCTGAGGAATCAAAGTACTTTTGTTTGAGGAAGTGTCTAAAGTAATGGGCAGGGGGATGTCTATGGATGCTGTGATCTTCCAGAGGCATTTGTGACAGAGTGTGAACTCACTTTGAAGACCGTGTGATTGAAGGTAAATTATTGACTTAGTTTGTGGTTGAGTGGTGGGAGACAGAGAGTGAGGATAATGGACAGGGACTTCAGATTGACAGGGTGTTACTAAAAGTCCCACAAGGATGTGTCAGGGCCTTAAATATTCATAATATTCTGATTTTATTATTATTTATTAAAAATTTAGATGTTGTGATAGAGAGCCACATATTCAAATTTGCTGACAACATAGATGGCATTGTAAGCAATGTAGATGGAAACACAACATTAGAAAGAGCTGTCTCACAGCACCAGGGACCTGGGTTTGATTCCCAGTTGGGTCACTGCCTGTGTGGGGTTTGCACATTCTCCCCATGTCTGTGTGGGTTTCCTCCAGCAGTCCTAACGTGATAAATTCTCCCTCAGTATACCCAAACAGGTGAGGAGGTGTGACAACTCGGGGATTTTCACAGTAAATTCATTGTATTGTTAATGTAAGTCTACTTGTGATACTAATAAATAAACTTGAACTTTAAACCAATGTGGTGCCTGTGGGAGGTGCTTGTGATTGTACCTAAACCCATGGGCAGGACAATAAAGCCAGTGGCTGAAGACTGCAGGAGAAGGATGATGACTTGCATTGAGAACAGAGTGATGCTCCTCTCATTGTCTACGATATGTCTGACTCCTGCCAGACAGACGGCTGAGCTCATCCAGACAATGAACGGGCTTCTCCTGCGATGAGGCAGACATGAGAGGCATGAGCATTGATGAAGGGGCAAGGGGATTTCACCTTCCATGGATTGGGATGTTGCTGGAATGTGCGTGGAGACAGAGAGTGGGGGGAGGGGGGTAGGTGGTGGGGAACATGGCAGCAGCAGTGGGTCTTCACACTCCACAGGGATGAAGTGCCGAGTGTGTGCGTGGTCTGCAGAGCAGGGCACTGAGAGATCTGTATAGCTCAAAGTAATGTTTAATACAAGAGCAATATTACAATGGTGACTTATCTCTACTAGTGCCTGGGTTCACGCATGCTCTGTGACTAAGGTTTTTTACTCTTCCTCACCCTTCCCGCTACATCGAAGTGTATTCCCAAGATCCACAGCTGAAATTGTTGAACATAGAACATAGAACATAGAACATTACAGCGCAGAACAGGGCCTTCGGCCCACGATGTTGCGCCGACCAGTCACAAAACAATGACCCACTAACCTAAACCAATCCCTTTTCATCCATAAACCTATCCACTGATCTCTTAAACGCCCCCAAACTTGGCGCATTTACAACTGCAGCAGGCAGGGCATTCCAGTCCCTCACCAACCTCTGGGTAAAGAACCTACCCCTGACATCAGTCCTATAACAACCCCCCCTTAATTTAAAGCCATGCCCCCTCGTGCTAGCTTTCTCCATCCGAGGAAAAAGGCTATCACTGTCCACCCTATCTAAACCTCTAATCATCTTATATGTTTCAATAAGATCCCCTCTTAGCCGCCTTCTTTCCAGCGAAAACAACCCCAAATCCCTCAGCCTCTCCTCATAGGACCTCCCCTCCATACCAGGCAACATCCTGGTAAACCTCCTCTGCACCCTCTCCAAAGCCTCTACATCCTTCCTGTAATGTGGGGACCAGAACTGCACACAGTACTCCAAGTGCGGCCGCACCAGAGTTGTGTACAGTTGCAACATGCCTGTTGACTTCCCTGTCCTGTTGCCTGAGGTGACTTTGGCAGATGTCTCCTGGGGAGCCTTGATTTTGAGGATCTGGGCCTACTTTCAGGCAGCAGTGGTGCCCTCCTTGGTGTGCAGGGCCGGAGATGTGTTGCTGTCAGGAAGAGGGTGTCAGATGGGCTGGACACCCCAGGGTTCTGTGGGTGGAGAGCCCCGGTCTGTGCTCCTGCCAATCCTCTTCTATTCAGGTGCCCGGGGTCCCCTGGGTCAGAGGGGCAGATGGAGTGAGATCCAGAAGCCCCACTGTACTCATGCAGTTGAAACCCTGCTCAGACATGGAGGTCCTGAGCTGAAGCATGGAGCAGACCTCCTCCACTATGTAGAGCAGATCCCACACCAAGGTCTCCACTGTGGATGCCACTCTCACAGTGTTTGCCTCATTGCATTGAAGTGATGGCACCAAAGACAAGGGGACTCCTCCAGTCAGCCATGCATTCCAAGGAGGGATGTAGTCATCTCTTCCTGATGTTTGTGTCTCTGCTTTTGCAGTGGACCCAGGGACACATCATTAACCAGTGCTCAGTACAGTCCTGGGCTCCGTCATCTCTCTGAGTGCAGGTTACGTGGGATGCCCCACCCTCTGCCTACTGGAGATCTTCAGCTGTGAGGGGCTCACCAGTGAGGTGGCTGGGTAAACATCACTGTGGGTATGTGAGGGGAGGCAGCCGGAGACATGACTTACCCTGGCTGCGTGAAGACGATCATTTATCTTCTCACAGAGTTATCAAGGTTTACAGCATGGAAACAGGCCCTTTGGCCCAACTTGTCCATGCCACCCTTTCTTTTTTAAACCCTAAACTAGTCCCAATTGCCCACATTTGGCCCATATCCTCCATACCCTCTTACCCATGTAACTGTCTATCTTACCCATGTAACCTGTCTCTACTACAATCTCTGGCACCTAGTTCCAGACATGTACCACCCTCTGTGTGAAAAAATTGCCCCTCTGGACCTTTCTGTATCTCTCCCCTATCTTTGGGAAAGCCTATTGACTATCTAAGTAATGCACCTAATTATTTTATAGACCTCTACAAGATCACTGCTCAGTCTTCTACGGTCTAGAGAAAAGTCTCAGTCTATCCAGCCTCTCCTTATAACTCAAATTATCAAGTCCTGGTAGCATCCTAGTAAATCTTTTCTGCACTCTTTCTAGTTTAATAATATCCTTTCTATAATAGGGTGATCAGAACTGTGCATAGTATTCTAAGTGTGGCCTCACCAATGTCTTGTACAACTTCAACAAGACATCCCAACTCCTGTATTCAATGTTCTGACCGATGAAACCAAGCATGCCGAATACCTTCTTCACCACTCTGTCCACCTGTGACTCCACTTTCAAGGAGCTATGAACCTGTATCCCTAGACCTTTTTGTTCTGTAACTCTCTCCAATGCCCCATTAACTGAGTAAGTCCTGCCCTCTTCAATCTACCAAAATGCATCACCTTGCATTTATTTAAATTAAACTCCATCTGCCATTCATCAGCCCACTGGCCCAATTGATCACGATCCCATTGCAATCCAAGATAATCTTCTTCACTGTCCATTATGCCACCAATCTTGGTGTCATCTGCAGACTTACTAATCATATCTCCTATATTCTCATCCAAATCATTAATATAAATGACAAATAACAGTGGGCCCAGCACTGATCCCTGAGGCACACCGCTGTTTGAAAAACAATTCTCTACAACCACCCTCTGGCTTTTGGAAAGAAGCCAATTTTGACACCTCACCCTGGATTACGTGAGATTTAACTTTATGCAACAACCTACCAGGACACCACACATAATCTCTGGTATCTTCACCTTTGAGATGCCTGTGTGTGATTCCATTAGAAGCAGTTCTCTGTCTGGTACACGGATGACCACTCTTGCTCCTTAGAGTATGATGCCATCTTGGCAATTCAGTGCAGCCCTGGGAGTAACAAATAGTTTCATTTCTTCAGAAATCGGCTCAATGGCCCAACCTGTATGTATTTTGTGTCTCACTTTGGACAGAGTAGTTCCCGAATGGTCCAATATCTGGTTTGCTTTGCCAAGACTGGTTACAAGACCAAAATGTTCAATGCCAGGACAATTTCCTGTGGTCATCAAGTCATAGAGGTTTACAGCATGGAAACAGGCCCTTCGGCCCAACTTGTCCATGCTGTCCAAATGGTCCTGGCGTAGCTGTAACACTGTCTTATAACAATAGGCAGCTAAGGGCATCCACATTGCTGTGTATTCCAGTCCAGTGCTTGAATTCCTGCCAATGTGATTAGTGGAACAGTCTTGTCTTTTTCATAAAGACCTCCAGTTTGTGGTCAGGAATGATGGTAAAATGCCTCCCACACAAATACTGGTGAAATTTCTTGACACCAAAAACTATTGATAATCCTTTTTTCTCAATTTGTCAATAGCGTTTTTCTGGTTCTGAACAGGCTCTTCAGATGTAGCCTATTTTTTTCCTGTCACCAAGTTACTTTATTTACACCACACATCTGTCCACAGCCAGCTCTCCAGTTACTCCCTGCTGAGTGCAGGCTGAGAGTCTGACACGCCTGCTTTAAATAGGGAGCAGGAGGCTCCCTGATTTCACCATCAATTAGGATTCATCAGGTTGTTCTTTTAACGGCCAAACGGGTAAAACGAACTCAAATCAACTTAGGGACAAATTAAGAGGGGCAGCCCCCCCAAAAAGGAAGGGGGGAACAGCCCAAACAGAAATCAAAGTCCAAAGGAAACTTAAAACATTCAATCAAAATGTGATTATAACGGTCTATTGGCCTTTCAGATTTGTCATCCATCTCATGGAACAACACTGTCAGTGTATTACTAATCAGGGTGTGGCAACAACCTCATTAAGGAAACTGCCGGTAAAAGCTGTAATATTGACTGTGTTGTAAATAGAAACAGCTGCAACACTTTCAAGACCTTACAGCCCACAGCTCTGAGGAAGAGGCTTGAACCTAAAGACCAGTGCAAAGTGATTCTTCCACCACAACCACTTATCATGAGTAACAACCATCACCACATAGAACATAGAACATTACAGCACAAACAGGCCCTTCGGCCCTCGAGTTGCGCCGATCACATCAACCCCACCAATCTATAGACCTATCTATAACCCCCAATCCTATTAAACCCCATATACTCATCCAGAAGTCTTTTAAAAGACCCAGCGAGTTCGCCTCCACCACCGATGACGGCAGCCGATTCCATTCACTCACCACCCTCTGAGTGAAAAACTTACCCCTAACATCACCTCTGTACTTCCCTCCCCGCACCTTAAATCTGTGTCCTCTCGTAGCGACCATTTCAACCCGGGGAAATAGCCTCTGAGAGTCCACCCTATCTATTCCTCTCAACATTTTATAAACTTCTATCAGGTCGCCTCTCAACCTTCGCCTCTCCAGGGAAAAGAGTCCCAGCTCCCTCAACCTATCTTCATAAGGCATGCCTCCCAGTCCAGGCAACATCCTTGTAAATCTCCTCTGCACCCTTTCAATAGCTTCTACGTCTTTCCTATAGTGAGGCGACCAGAACTGCACACAGTACTCCAAATGAGGCCTGACAAGGGTCCTGTAAAGTTGCAGCATTACCTCCCGACTCCTAAACTCAATCCCTCGATTAATGAAGGCCAGTACACCATACGCCTTCTTGACCACCTCCTCCACCTGCGAGGCCGATTTAAGAGTCCTGTGGACCCGGACCCCGAGATCCTTCTGCTCTTCAACGCTACTAAGACTCCTGCCCTTGATAGTGTACTCGTTCATCCCGTTGGTTCTGCCGAAATGGACGACTACACATTTATCCGTGTTGAAGTCCATCTGCCACTTCTCCGCCCATTCCTGCATCCTATCTATGTCCTGCTGCAACTTTTGACATCCTTCCAGACCATCCACAACACCACCGACCTTCGTGTCATCAGCGAACTTGCTAACCCATCCCTCCACTTCCTCATCCAGGTCATTTATGAAAATGACAAACAGCAAGGGTCCCAGAACAGATCCCTGGGGCACCCCACTGGTGACTGACCTCCATTCCGAAAAAGACCCATCCACAACCACTCTCTGCCTTCTGCAGGCAAGCCAGTTCTGAATCCACAAGGCCAAAGGCCCTTGGATCCCATGCCCTCTCACCTTCTCAAGAAGTCTTGCATGGGGGACCTTATCAAACGCCTTGCTGAAGTCCATGTACACTACGTCCACGGCACTTCCTTCGTCAATGTGTTCAGTCACATTATCGAAGAACTCAACTAGGCTCGTAAGGCACGACCTGCCCTTGACAAATCCATGCTGACTATTCCTGATCATGTCAAACCTCTCCAAATGCTCGTAAAGATGGAGAGACATTGCAACACCAGTTCCTTAAATGGGTTAAAATGTGTAACAAGTTCAAAGAGTGCAGCAATTATTTCACTCTGCTGAAATCTTTTATCTGGGGAGTCTCCTAATTCCAACACTGCTGGTTCTTTCTCAAAATATGCAAGGGGGCCAATAATGTCAACAAGTTTGGTCAAAATAACCCCAGTCATTTACCATTCCCAAAAATGACTTGAGTTTAGATGTGTTTGTGTGAGCTGGTGCCACCGTTTGGCATCTACAATGGTACCTCAGGTAGGTTACCTTGCTGTGTCCAGTGGAGATTGCTGGGGGTCTGTAATCACACCAATATGAGCCAGGCTGGATAAGGATGACCGTTTTCCTTTCCTAAAGGACATTAATGAGTCATTTGGCTTTTTAGGATAATCTGGGGTAGTTTTATAGTCACTTTAACTGAGAATAGATTTTAATACCAGATTGATTTAATTATTGAATTCAAACTCATTGTTCAGCAGTCAGTGGGCATTACAGGAGCTGGTGATGTAATTAAATACTCTCAATATCTTTCAGAGGAAACGTATGATGACATTGATGTGATACTAGATGGGTTTCCGTACCCTCCGCCAGAACTCAGGTATGGTTCTCGCATTTCCCAGTCATGATCACGGACTTACAACGATGAACAAAATCGTTTCACAGGCTTGAATCGTGCTCACTCTGCAGAACAACAAAGAATTTGCTGCAGAAAGATATACTCTTTGTCTGTCCCTTTCTCTCTTTACTGAACTCTCTCTCCTTGACACCCTTGAGCCCTATCTGTAAGGCTCAATCTTTCTATCTCTTGCTAGGGCTCTATCTGTCTCTGGGCTCTATCTGTCTCTGGGATCTATCTGTCTATCTGTCTCTGGGCTCTGTTTGCCTATCTCTGTCTGGGATCCATCTGTCTATCTCTCTGTGGGTTCTAATTGTCTATCACCCTCAGGGCTCTACCCCGTCCTTCCCTCTGTCTCGGGGCTGGCTCTGTCTATCTCAGTATCTCTGTCTGGGACCCATCTGTCTACCCCACTGCAGATTCTAATTGTCTACCTCTCCGTGGGTTCCATCTGCCTTCAGTTTTTGGATTCCGTCTGTCTATTTCCCTGTGGGTTGTGTCTGACTATTGCCCTGTCTGTCGGCAGCTCCGTCTGTCATCATCCTCAGGGCTCTATCTGCCTATCCCTTTCTCTGGACTGTACCTGCCTGTCTCTGTCTCTCTGGGACCGTACCTGCCTGTCTCTGTCTCTGTCTCTCTGGGACCGTACCTGCCTGTCTCTGTCTCTGTCTCTCTGGGACCGTACCTGCCTGTCTCTGTTTCTGTCTCTCTGGGACCGTACCTGCCTGTCTCTGTCTCTCTGGGACCGTACCTGCCTGTCTCTGTCTCTCTGGGACCGTACCTACCTGTCTCTGTCTCTGTCTCTCTGGGACCGTACCTGCCTGTCTCTGTCTCTCTGGGACCGTACCTGCCTGTCTCTGTCTCTCTGGGACCGTTGCTGCCTGTCTCTGTCTCTGACTCTCTGGGACCGTACCTGCCTGTCTCTGTCTCTGTCTCTCTGGGACCGTACCTGCCTGTCTCTGTCTCTGTCTCTCTGGGACCGTACCTGCCTGTCTCTGTCTCTCTGGGACCGTACCTGCCTGTCTCTGTTTCTGTCTCTCTGGGACCGTACCTGCCTGTCTCTGTCTCTGTCTCTCTGGGACCGTACCTGCCTGTCTCTGTCTCTGTCTCTCTGGGACCGTACCTGCCTGTCTCTGTCTCTGTCTCTCTGGGACCGTACCTGCCTGTCTCTGTCTCTGTCTCTCTGGGACCGTACCTGCCTGTCTCTGTCTCTCTGGGACCGTACCTGCCTGTCTCTGTCTCTGTCTCTCTGGGACCGTACCTGCCTGTCTCTGTCTCTGTCTCTCTGGGACCGTACCTGCCTGTCTCTGTCTCTCTGGGACCGTACCTGCCTGTCTCTGTCTCTCTGGGACCGTACCTACCTGTCTCTGTCTCTGTCTCTCTGGGACCGTACCTACCTGTCTCTGTCTCTCTGGGACCGTACCTGCCTGTCTCTGTCTCTCTGGGACCGTACCTGCCTGTCTCTGTCTCTGTCTCTCTGGGACCGTACCTGCCTGTCTCTGTCTCTGTCTCTCTGGGACCGTACCTGCCTGTCTCTGTCTCTGTCTCTCTGGGACCGTACCTGCCTGTCTCTGTCTCTCTGGGACCGTACCTGCCTGTCTCTGTCTCTGTCTCTCTGGGACCGTACCTGCCTGTCTCTGTCTCTCTGGGACCGTACCTGCCTGTCTCTGTCTCTCTGGGACCGTACCTGCCTGTCTCTGTCTCTCTGGGACCGTACCTGCCTGTCTCTGTCTCTGTCTCTCTGGGACTGTACCTACCTGTCTCTGTCTCTCTGGGACCGTACCTGCCTGTCTCTGTCTCTCTGGGACCGTACCTGCCTGTCTCTGTCTCTGTCTCTCTGGGACCGTACCTGCCTGTCTCTGTCTCTCTGGGACCGTACCTGCCTGTCTCTGTCTCTCTGGGACCGTACCTGCCTGTCTCTGTCTCTGTCTCTCTGGGACCGTACCTGCCTGTCTCTGTCTCTCTGGGACCGTACCTGCCTGTCTCTGTCTCTCTGGGACCGTACCTGCCTGTCTCTGTCTCTCTGGGACTGTACCTACCTGTCTCTGTCTCTCTGGGACCGTACCTGCCTGTCTCTGTCTCTCTGGGACCGTACCTGCCTGTCTCTGTCTCTGTCTCTCTGGGACCGTACCTGCCTGTCTCTGTCTCTCTGGGACCGTACCTACCTGTCTCTGTCTCTCTGGGACCGTACCTGCCTGTCTCTGTCTCTGTTTCTCTGGGACCGTACCTGCCTGTTTCTGTCTCTCTGGGACCGTACCTGCCTGTCTCTGTCTCTGTCTCTCTGGGACCGTACCTGCCTGTCTCTGTCTCTCTGGGACCGTACCTGCCTGTCTCTGTCTCTGTCTCTCTGGGACCGTACCTGCCTGCCTCTGTCTCTGTCTCTCTGGGACCGTACCTGCCTGTCTCTGTCTCTGTCTCTCTGGGACCGTACCTGCCTGTCTCTGTCTCTGTCTCTCTGGGACCGTACCTGCCTGTCTCTGTCTCTGTCTCTCTGGGACTGTACCTGCCTGTCTCTGTTTCTGTCTCTCTGGGACCGTACCTGCCTGTCTCTGTCTCTGTCTCTCTGGGACCGTACCTGCCTGTCTCTGTCTCTCTGGGACCGTACCTGCCTGTCTCTGTCTCTGTCTCTCTGGGACCGTACCTGCCTGTCTCTGTCTCTGTCTCTCTGGGACCGTACCTGCCTGTCTCTGTCTCTGTCTCTCTGGGACCGTACCTGCCTGTCTCTGTCTCTGTCTCTCTGGGACCATACCTGCCTGTCTCTGTCTCTGTCTCTCTGGGACCGTACCTGCCTGTCTCTGTCTCTGTCTCTCTGGGACCGTACCTGCCTGTCTCTGTCTCTCTGGGACCGTACCTGCCTGTCTCTGTCTCTGTCTCTCTGGGACCGTACCTGCCTGTCTCTGTCTCTGTCTCTCTGGGACCGTACCTGCCTGTCTCTGTCTCTGTCTCTCTGGGACCGTACCTGCCTGTCTCTGTCTCTGTCTCTCTGGGACCGTACCTGCCTGTCTCTGTCTCTGTCTCTCTGGGACCGTACCTGCCTGTCTCTGTCTCTGTCTCTCTGGGACCGTACCTGCCTGTCTCTGTCTCTCTGGGACCGTACCTGCCTGTCTCTGTCTCTCTGGGACCGTACCTGCCTGTCTCTGTCTCTGTCTCTCTGGGACCGTACCTGCCTGTCTCTGTCTCTCTGGGACCGTACCTACCTGTCTCTGTCTCTGTCTCTCTGGGACCGTACCTGCCTGTCTCTGTCTCTCTGGGACCGTACCTGCCTGTCTCTCTCTGGGCTCCATCGCAATGTCTGTCTCTTTCACTCTGGAGTCTATTTGTCTCTCAGTCTCTTTCAGAATGCCAATCTCTCTCGAATGCCATCTGTCTATCTCTCTGGACTCTACCTTTCTATCTCCCTCTGGGATCTATCTGTTTATCTCTCCCTGGATGCTATCTGTCTCTCTCTCTCTCTGGACTCTACCTGTCTATGTCTCTCTCTGTGACACTATCTATCTATCTCTCTCTCTCTGGATGCCATCTAGAACATAGAACACTACGGCACAAACAGGCCCTTCGGCCCACAAGTTGCGCCGATCATATCCCTACCTACCAGGCCTATCTATAACCCTCAATCCCATTAAATCCCATGTACTCGTCCAGAAGTCTCTTAAAAGACCCCAGCGAGTTCGTCTCTACCACCACCGATGGCAGCCGATTCCACTCACTCACTACCCTCTGAGTGAAAAACTTACCCCTAACATCTCCTCTGTACCTGCTCCCCAGCACCTTAAACCTGTGTCCTCTTGTAGTGACCATTTCAGCCCTGGGAAATAGCCTCCGAGAATCCACCCTATCTATACCTCACAACATTTTATAAACCTCTATCAGGTCGCCTCTCAACCTTCGTCTCTCCAGGGAGAACAGACCGAGCTCCCTCAACCTATCTTCATAAGGCATGCCACCCAATCCAGGCAACATCCTTGTAAATCTCCTCTGCACCCTTTCAATAGCTTCCACATCCTTCCTGTAGTGAGGCGACCAGAACTGCGCACAGTACTCCAAGTGGGGTCTGACAAGGGTCTTATATAGACTCACTCTGCCCATCTCTCTCATTGGGCTCCGTCTGTCCATCTGTCTGTCTCTCTCTCTCTCGGAATTATCTGCCAATCTCTGTCTCTGGGACTCCATCTGTCTATCTCTCTCTGGGTCCCAACTGCCTGTATCTCTCTGTCTGGGCTCTATCTATCTATCTCTCTCTCTCTCTCTCTGGATTCTATCTGCCTATCTCTTTCTCTGGACTTGGTCTTTCTTTCTCTGGACTCTGTCTATTTCTCTCTGGGATCTATCTATGGGTTCCATCTGTCCATCTCTCTCTCCGGGCTCCATCTCACTGTCTCTGTCTCTCTGGGGCTCCATCTGCCTGTCTCTCTCGCTGAGGCTCCATCTGTCTATCACTCTGTGGGTTCTCTCTCGGCTCTATCTGTCTATCTGTCTCTAGGCTGTATCTGTCAATCATGATTTGTTGATCATTTGTGGTGCAGGATAGTGATGTAAACTCCAGAAATAAGTCCAATTGGCTCTCGTGATTAAAGGGCTGGTCTGGGAATATGTCAGGACTTCCCGTTGGTATTGGATTAATGTGCAAATTAAATTATTGCAAGTTCTCTATCCCTGTATCTCTCCCTTTCTCTATCAATCCTCTCTATCTATCCCTCTCTATTGCTGTCCCCCTATCACTGTCCCTCTCTATTGCTGTCCCCCTATCACTGTCCCTCTCTATCGCTGTCCCCCTGTCACTGTCCCTCTCTATCGCTGTCCCCCTGTCGCTGTCTCTATTTCTCTTGCACTCCATTTTACTCAGGAATTGGTGAAAGGCCTTGCCTGGCAATTTATTGGGTGCTTTTTGGTTTGCAATGGATGGAGCAAGGAATTTAGGCCATAAACTTCAGAAATCTGTTCAAATCTTGGCCTTGGTTGGAATCTGGCTACAGGCCATTGGATAACATTGGTAAATGGGCAAAAGAGATAAATAGTGAGGGGGAAAGGGATAAGGAATGCTACTGTACACATTTCCCCTTCTCTGCACCTTTTCTCAAACCCTCTAAAATTACTTGGATTTCTGAATCCTCCTCAATTTTCTTTTTATGGCCAAATGTTCTATTTCCTTCCTTGAATTTTACATGATGATATCCATAACCAAATTGGTAGGTGACACTTAAACAGGTGTTAAACTGCTATAATGAAATAAGAAATTTACAAATGGCTATGGATAGGTTAAGTGAATGGACAAAATTTGGCAGATGGAGTTTAACATGCGTGAGGTTAGTCATTTTGGTTGGAAAATTACAAAGACAAATGATCTAAATGAAATCATAGAACCCTACAGTGCAGAAAGAGTCCCTTCGACCCATCGAATCTGCACACCCACAATCCCACCCAGACCCTAACCCCCATATCCCTACATATTTTACACATTAATCCAAGCATCTCAGGACATCAAGGGGCAATTTTAGTATGACCAATCAACCTAACCTGCACATCTTTACACTGTGGGAGGAAACCGGAGCACCCGGACGAAACCCATGCAGACATGAGAAGAATGTGCAAACTCTACACAGACAGTGATCCAAGCCAGGAATCGAACCCAGGACCCTAGAGCTGTGAAGCAGCAGTGCTAATCACAGCGCTACCGCGACGCCCCTTATGGATAGAAACTTTGTAGTGCTTTGGTGCAGAGGGATCTGGGTGTCCTTATGCATGAATTGCAGAAAACTAGTCTGCAGATACAACAGATAATAAGGAAGGCAAATTGAATTTGCCATTTATTACTAAAGGAATAGAATATAAAAGTGAAGTGTTGCTGCGACTGTAGAAGGCAATGAGACCGCACTTAGAACATTGGTCCCCTTATTGGAGGAGGGATGCAGTTACATTAGAGGCAGTGCAGAGAAATTCACTAGATTTATTCCAGAAATGAAGAGAGATTGGGCAATTCCCTGGAATTTAGAAGGACGAGAGAAGATCTAATTGGGGTATATAACATGATAAAGGGTATTGACGAAGTAGACATGGAGAGGATGTTTCCTCTTGTGGGATAATCTAGTAGAAGAAATCATAGTTTTAGGATAAAGGGTAGCAGATTTAAAACAGATGAGGAGAAATTACTTCTCTCAAAGGGTTGAGAGTTGGTGTAACTGAGTACCCCAGAGTGCAGTGGATGCTGGGACATTGAGTAAACTTAAGGAGGAGATAGACAGATTTTTAATTAGTAATGGGTTTGAAGGATTACAGAGAACAAGCAGGAAAGTGGAGTTGAGGCCAAGATGAGATCATACGGAATGGTGGAACAGGCTCCAGGGGCTGAATGGCCTCACCCTGCTTCACATCTTCTGATTCTTATGATCTCACTGCAATCATGTTTCACATGGTGGTGACTTCATATTAAAGATCACTCTGCAGCTGCCATAATCTCATTTATCATTATACATCTCGGTATGTCCTGTCTTTATTAATGTGTTTTATCACTAATGACCAATTTATTGATGACTATTAATTAATTCAGACAGGTAATGAGGGATAATTTCACTAAAATTGACCCTGCTTGATCAAATAATCTTTGTTAATTCTCAGGCTGTGAGCTTCATTGGCAAGGCCAGCATTTATTGCCCATGTCTAACTGCCCTTGAGAAGTTAGCGATGAGCTGCATTCTTCTTATAGTCCATGTGGTGTAGGTACACCTGTGGTGCTGTTAGGGAGGGAGTTCCAGGAATTTGATCCAGCAAAAGTAAAGGAATAGTGATATATTTCTGGTTCAGGATGGTGAGTAACTTGGAGAGGAACTGGAAGCGGCAGCTTTTCTATGTTTCCCTTGTCATTGTCCTGGGCAGTTGTGGCTGTGGATCAGAGAGGAGCCTTGGTAAGTTGCTACAGTGCATGTGATATATGGTGAAAAGTGTAGCCACAGTGTACTCACTAGTGGTGGAGAGAGTGAGATTGTGGATGAAGTCCGATAAGCTGTTTTGTCCTGGATAGAATCATTCTCCTTGAAAGTTTATGGAGCTCTACTCATCCAGGCAAGTGAAGAGTATTCCATTACACTCTTGACTCCTGGATTTGGGGAGTCAGCAGGTAAATTACTCTCCAAAGAGTTTCCAGCTTCTGACCCGGTCTCGTCGCTGTAGCTTTTCTATGACTTGTTACGGTAGAGTTTCCTCTTTTATTCCATTATTTTTCACGAATACAATTAGTGACAGCACTGCCTCATCAATAATGTAAAAAGTCTGACAACACCAGGTTTTAGTCCAACCGATTTATTTGATAATATTCTCACAAGCTTTCGAGGGGACTGCCTCTTCGTCAGGTGAATGGAGAGTTCTGGCCTCAGACAGAGCATATAAAGCACAGACAGTTTAGAGATTACTGATTAGAATGCGAATCCTTACACCTAACCTGCTGTTCAAGACCTGAAGTGGCTGATAATGTGAGTGGAAGGAGCACTGATCACAGTTTAAAGAGATGTGTATTGTCTCCAGACAGTACAGTAAGTGAGGTTTTGCAAACCCAGGCGAGTCACGGGGGTTACAGATAGTGCGACATGAACCCAAGATCCCTGTTGAGACCGTCCTCATGTGTGCGGAACTTGGCTATCGGTCTCTGTTCAGCGACTCTGCGCTGTCGTGTGTTGTGAAGGCCGCCTTGGAGAATGCTTACCCGAAGGTCAGTTTAACCTGTGATCAGTGCTCCTTCCACTCACATTATCAGCCACTTTAAGACTTGAACAGCAGGTTAGGTGTAAGGATTCGCATTCTAATCAGCAATCTCTAAACTGTCTGTGCTTTATATGCTCTGTCTGAGGCCAGAACTCTCCATTCACCTGACGAAGAGGCAGTCCCCTCGAAAGCTTGTGAGTCTATTATCAAATAAATAGATTGGACTAAAACCTGGTGTTGTCAGACTTTTTACTGTGTTTACGCCAGTCCAACGCTGACATACCCACATCATCAATAATGACCAAATCTATTGACTCATGACTATCCTGTTTTATCAACATATTTAACTGACTACCACTCTCCATCACTAATTATTCGCTCAATGTCACCTCATTCACAATTATTACTCTGAATTAATAATTACCATATTTGCAGAATGTTGAATCTGTTTCTATTTCTCTCAGTAACTGTCTGTACTGTCTATCTTGCAGCCTTATCTATGATGATGTTGACAGACCAGGTATGGAACTCTTTCCTTTGCGTTGCTTTATTGGTCAATTATTCAGTGAGCTCATTTCTATTTTATTACCAACATCTGGGAGCTTGTGTGCTAATTGGGAGAGCTGTCAGAATCACCATCACTGTTCCTGGACATGCCCTGTCCCACCGGCAGGACAGACCCAGCAAGGTGTTGGCACAGTAGTACACAGTCGGGAGGGAGTTGCAATCATTGATTTCAGATCCCATGAAGTCTCTCAGCACCAGGCAAAACATGAGCAAGGAAATTTCCTGCTGACCATTGCTACCTTCCATCCCCTCCCACTCTGACGAATCAATACTTTGTTGAACACCACTTGGATGAAGAACTGTGGATGGCAAGGACACAAAATATCTCAGCCTTATCACCGCAGACTGAGCTGACCGGGTTCTAAAGCTGCAGCAGGTGATGAGGAAACCAACAAGAGCAAAAACATAATTGACCTCATCCTCACCAACTTGCCTGATACAGATGCATCTCCCCATGATAGTATCGGTAGCAGTGAACACAGTACAGTCCTTGTGGAGACAAAGTCCCATCTCCACATTGAAGATACTCTTCATCTTATTGTATGGCACTGCCACCAAGCTAAATGAGAATGAGCAGATCTTGCAACTGAAGGCTGGGCAGCTGTTAATGAGGTGCTGAGGTCCACCAGCAGCAGCAGATTTGTACTGACACACAATCCATAACTTTATTCCATGGCACATCCCCCCAATCTAACATTACCACAGGCCAGGAGATCAATCCCAGTCTCATTTAGAGTCCAGGAGGGCATGCTAGGAGCAGCACCAAGTAAACTTCAAAATGAAGTATCAACATTGATAGGATACAGAGCTGGGCCGAAAAGTGACAGATGGAGTTTAACCCAAGTTGAGGTGATTCATTTTGGTCGGACAAAATTAAATGTGGATTACAGGGTCAATGGCAGGGTTCTGGGGAGTGTGGAGGAACAGAGAGATCTTGGGGTTCATATCCACAGATCTCTGAAGGTTGCCACTCAAGTGGGTAGAGCCGTGAAGAAGGTTTATAGTGTGTTAGCGTTTATTAACAGGGGGTCTGAGTTTAAGAGCTGTGGGGTTATGCTGCAACTATACCGAATGTTGGTGAGACCACATTTGGAATATTGTGTGCAGTTCTGGTCACCTCACTATAAGAAGGATGTGGAAGCTTTGGAGAGAGTGCAGAGGAGATTTACCAAGATGCTGCCTGGTTTGGAGGGTAGGTCTTATGAGGAAAGGTTGAGGGAGCTGGGGCTTTTCTCTTTGGAGCGGAGGAGGATGAGAGGTGATTTAATAGAGGTTTATAAGATGATGAGAGGGATTGATAGAGTGGACGTGCAGAGACTATTTCCTCGGGTGGATATAGCTGTTACTAGGGGGCATAACTATAAGGTTCATGATGAGAGATATAGGAGGGGTGTCTGAGGTAGATTCCTGACTCAGAGAGTGGTTGGGGTGTGGAATGCACTGCCTGCTGTGATAGTGGAGTCGGACACTTTAGGAACTTTCAAGCAGTTATTGGATAGGCACATGGAGCACTCCAGAATGATAGGGAGTGGGATAGACTGATCTTGGGTTTGGACATCGCTCGGCACAACATTGAGGGCCGAAGGGCCTGTACTGTGCTGTAATGTTCTATGTCCTAAACCTGATGAACACAGGACTACATGCATGCCAAACATCATAAACAGTAAGTGATAGAGCTAAGCGATCTCACAACCAACAGATCAGATCTAAACTCTGCAGTCCTTCCACATTCAGTCAAGAACGGTGGTGGACAATTAAATAACTCACTGGAGGAAGAGGCTCCTCAAATATCCCCATCCTCAATGATGGAGGAGCCCAGATATCAGGGCAAAAGATAAAGCTGAAGTATTTGCAATAACTCCAGCCAGAAATGCCGAGTGGATGATCCATCTCAGCCTCCTCCTGAGGCTCTCAGCATTACAGATGTAATTCTTCAGCCAATCTGAATCACTCCACAGCTAAAGGCACTGATACTGCAAGGCTCTGAGACCTGACAATATTCCAGCGATAGTACTGAAGACTTGTGCTCCGGAACTTGCTGCTCCCCTAGCCAAGCTCTTCCAGTACAGTTACAACACCAGCATCTGGTGTTGTAACTGTATCAGCATCGGGGTAAGTTTTTCACTCAGAGGGTAGTGAGTGATTGGAATCAGCTGCCGTCGTCGGTGGTGGAGGCGAACTCGCTGGGGTCTTTTAAAAGACTTCTGGATGAGTATATGGGGTTTAATGGGATTGGGGGTTATAGATAGGTCTATAGATTGGTGGGGTTGATGCGATCGGCGCAACTCGAGGGCCGAAGGGCCTGTTTGTGCTGTAATGTTCTATGTTCTATCTACCCAACAATGTGGAAAATTATCATAGAATCATTGAACCCTACAGTGCAGAAAGAAGCCCTTCAGCCCATCGAGTCTGCACTGAACACAATCCCACCCAGGCCCTACCCCCATATCCCTACATATTACACCCACTAATTCCTCTAACCTACACATCCCTGGGCACTAAGGGGCAATTTCTTAGCATGGCCAATCAACCTAACCCCCACATCTTTGGACTGTGGGAGGAAACTGGAGTACCGGAGTTTTTTCAAGGAGTGGAGTTTTTTCAAGGAGCAGCTACTGCGAGTCCGTGATAGGTATGTCCCTGTCAGGCAAGGAGGAATTGGTAGGCCCAGGGAACCGTGGTGCACCAAAAAGTTGATTCGTTGGTTAAAAGGAAAAAGGAGGCTTATGTTCGGATGAGACGTGAGGGCTCGGGTAGTGCATTAGAAAGCTTTAGATTGGCTAGGAGGGAGTTGAAGAGTGAGCTAAGAAGGGCTAAATGAAGACATGAGAAGACTTTGGCTGATAGGTTTAAGGAGAATCCTAAGGCGTTCTATAGGTATGTCAAGAACAGAAGGTTGGTTAGGGCAAGATTAGGACCAGTTATAGACAGCAGAGGGAAGTTATGTGTGGAACCGGAGGAGATTGGAGAGGCATTGAACCAATATTTCTCTTCGGTGTTCACGCAGGGGGACATGGATATAGCTGAGGAGGACACTGGGTTGCAGGGGAGTAGAATTGACAGTGTTACAATTGATAAGGAGGATGTGCTGGATATTCTGGAGGGTCTGAAAATAGATAAGTCCCCTGGTCCGGATGGGATTTACCCCAGGATTCTCTGGGAGGCAAGAGAGGTGATTGCAGAGCCTCTGGCTCTGATCTTCAGGTCGTCGTTGGCCTCTGGTATAGTACCGGAAGATTGGAGGTTAGCGAATGTTGTCCCATTGTTTAAGAAGGGGAACAGAGACTTCCCCGGGAATTATAGACCGGTGAGTCTCACTTCTGTTGTGGGCAAGGTTTTAGAAAAAATTATTAGGGATAGGATTTATAGTTATTTGGAGAGTAATGAATTGATTGGAGACAGTCAGCATGGTTTTGTGGCGGGTAGGTCGTGCCTTACTAACCTTATTGAGTTTTTTGAGAAAGTGACCAAAGAGGTGGATGGGGGTAAGGCAGTGGACGTGGTGTATATGGATTTTAGTAAGGCGTTTGATAAGGTTCACCATGGTAGGCTTCTGCAGAAAATGCAGATATATGGGATTGGGGGTGATCTAGGGAATTGGATCAGGAATTGGCTAGCGGATAGGAGACAGAGGGTGGTGGTTGATGGTAAATATTCATCATGGAGTTCGGTTATGAGTGGTGTGCCTCAGGGATCTGTTTTGGGGCCACTGCTGTTTGTAATTTTTATTAATGATCTGGATGAGGGTATAGTTGGGTGGATTAGTAAATTTGCTGATGACACCAAAGTCGGAGGTGTGGTAGATAGTGAGGAAGGGTGTCATAGTTTGCAGGAAGACTTAGACAGGTTGCAGAGCTGGGCCGAGAGGTGGCGGATGGAGTTTAATGCGGAGAGATTTGGGGTTGTTTTCGCTGGAAAGAAGGCGGCTAAGAGGGGATCTCATTGAAACATATAAGATGATTAGAGGTTTAGACAGGGTAGATAGTGATAGCCTTTTTCCTAGGATGGAGAAAGCTAGCACGAGGGGGCACGATTTTAAATTAAGGGGGGGTAGTTATAGGACAGATGTCAGGGGTAGGTTCTTTACCCAGAGGGTGGTGAGGGACTGGAATGCCCTGCCAGCTGCAGTTGTAAATGCACCTAGTTTGGGGGCGTTTAAAAGATCTGTGGATAGGTTTATGGATGAAAAGGGATTGGTTTAGGCTAGTGGGTCATTGTTTTGTAACTGGTCGGCGCAACATCGTGGGCCGAAGGGCCTGTTCTGCGCTGTAATGTTCTATGTTCTATGTTCTATGTTCTATGTTCTAAGTGTGAGGTAATTCACTTTGGTAGGAATAACAGATGTGTCGAGTATAGGGCTAACGGGAGGACTTTGAATAGTGTGGATGAGCAGAGGGATCTAGGTGTATGTGTACATAGATCCCTGAAAGTTGGGAATCAAGTAGATAAGGTTGTTAAGAAGGCATACGGTGTCTTGGCGTTTATTGTAGGGGGATTGAATTTAGGAGTCGCAGCGTCATGTTGCAACTGTACACAACTCTGGTGCGGCCGCACTTGGAGTACTGTGTGCAGTTCTGGTCCCCACATTACAGGAAGGATGTGGAGGCTTTGGAGAGGGTGCAGAGGAGGTTTACCAGGATGTTGCCTGGTATGGAGGGGAGGTCCTATGAGGAGAGGCTGAGGGATTTGGGGTTGTTTTCGCTGGAAAGAAGGCGGCTAAGAGGAGATCTTATCGAAACATATAAGATGATTAGAGGTTTAGATAGGGTGGATAGTGATAGCCTTTTTCCTCTGATGGAGAAATCTAGCACGAGGGGGCATGGCTTTAAATTAAGGGGGGGTAGTTATAGGATGGATGTCAGGGGTAGGTTCTTTACCCAGAGGGTGGTGAGGGATTGGAATGCCCTGCCAGCTGCAGTTGTAAATGCACCTAGTTTGGGGGCATTTAAGAGATCCGTGGATAGGTTTATGGACGAAAAGGGATTGGTTTAGGCTAGTGGGTCATTGTTTTGTAACTGGTCGGCGCAACATCGTGGGCCGAAGGGCCTGTTCTGCGCTGTAATGTTCTATGTTCACCCGGAGGAAACCCATGCAGACACGAGGAGAACGTACAAACTCCACACAAACAGCGACCCGAGCAGGGAATCGAACCCAGGACGCTGGAGCTGTGAAGCAGCAGAGCTAACCACTGTGCTACCATGCCACCGACTTATAAACTATTGCTGGAATATTGCCCAGGTATGTCATGTACACAAGAAATAGGATATATCCATCCCAACCAATTAGTGCCCAGTCTACTCCTGATCATCAGTAAAGTGGTGGAAGGGGTTATCGACAGCTCTATCAAGCAGCACCTGCTCAGCAGTGATCTGTTCAGTGATGCTCAGTTTGGATTTTGCCGGGGTCACTCAGCTCCTGACCCCATTACAGCCTCGTTCAAGCGTGGGCAAAAAGAGCTGAACTCCCGAGGTGAAGTAAGAGTGACAGCCCGAGGTGGCGTTATCCACAACCTGTGACAGAAAAACAAAATATGCTGATCCGAAACTATTCTATCCTGCTCAGATTTTTAAAATTACCTTCACGGGGTGTGGGCCTCACACCCTAGGGTAACATTTATTGCCCAACCCTAACTGTCCTTGAGATAGCTGCTGAGAGCTTGGTGAGCTGCCTCCTCCATCTGCTGCAGTCTGTATGGTGTGATTACATCCACAGTGCTGTTAGGGAGTTCGAGTCAGAGTCAGAGATTTACAACATGGAAACAGGCCCTTCAACCCAACTTGTCTAGGCTGCCCTTTAAACGCCTAAGCTAATTCCAACTGCCCGCACATGGCCCCAATACCCATCTTACCCATGTAACTGTCTAAATGCTTTTTAAAAGACAAAATTGTACCCACCTCTACTACTACCTATAGCAGCTTGTTCCAGACACTCACCACTCTCTGCGTGAAAAAATTGCCCCTCCGGACACTTTTATATCTTTCCCCTCTCACCTTAAACCTATACCGTCTAGTTTTAGACTCTGCCAGCTTTGGGAAAAGATATTGACTTGGAAAAGATAACCCAAACCATCAGGTCCTGGTAGAATCCTAGTAAATCTTTTCTGCATTCTTTCTAGTTTCATAATATTGTTTCTATAAAAGGGTGGCCAGAACTGCACACAGTATTCGAAGTGTGGGCTTACCAATCTCTTCAACAAGACGTCCCAACTCCTGTATTCAATGTTCTGACCAATGAAACCAAGCATGCCGAATGCCTTCTTCACCACTCTGTCCACCTGTGACTCCACTTTCAAGGAGCTATGAACATGTGCCCCTAGATCTCTTTGTTCTGTAACTCTCCCCAACGCCCTACCATTAACTGAGTAAGTCCTGCTCTGGTTCAATCTACCAAAATGCATCACCTCACATTTATCTAAATTAAACTCCATCTGCCATTCGTCAGCCCATTGGCCCAACTGATCAAGATCCCGTTGCAATCAGATAACTTTCTTCACTGTCCACTGTGCCACCAATCCTGTTGTCATCTGCAAACTTACTAACATAGAACATAGAACCATGTCTCCTATATTCTTATCCAAATCATTAATAAAAATGACCAATAACAGTGGGCCCAGCACTGATCCCTGAGGCTGGTCACAGGCCTCCAGTTTGAAAAACAACCCTCTACAACCACCTGGCTTCTGTCAAGAAGCCAACATGTATCCATTTAGAACATAGAACATAGAACCCTACAGTGCAGAAACAGGCCCTTCTGCCCATTTAGATACCTCACCCTGGATCCAGTGAGATTTAAACTTGTGCAACAACCTACAATGCGGTACCTTATCAAAGGCCTTGCTAAATGTAGACAACATCAACTGCACTGCCCCCATCTACCTTCTCGGTTACCCCTTCAAAAAACTCAATCAAATTAGTGACATGATTTTTTTACTCAAAGCCATACTGACTGTCCCTAATCAGTCCTTGCATCTCCAAATGCCTGTAGATCCTGTCTCTCAAAATACTTTCAAATAATTTACCCTCCACAGATGTGAGGCTCACTGGCCTGTAGCTCCCAGGCTTTTCCCTGCAGCCCTTTTTAAACAAAGGCACAACCTTTACCACTCTCCAATCTTCAGGCACCTCACCCGTGACTATCGATGACTCAAATATCTCACCTAGGGGACCCGCAATTTCCTCCCTAGCCTCCCACAGTGTCCTGGGATATACCTCATTAGGTCCCGGGGATTTATCTATGTTGATGCACTTTAAGACTTCCAGCACCTCCTTCTCTGTAATATGTACACTCCTCAAGCTCCAGGATTTTAACCCACTGACAATGAAAGAATAGTAATATATTTCCAAGTTAGGATAGATTGTGACTTGGAGGAGAATTTTCAGCTGTGGTGTTCCTCCGTAGAGTGGCCTGGTCTCCCACTGGTTCTGCTCCCTGTTGTTTTGTGCTACCTTGTCCTGAGAGAGAGAGAGAGGAATCAGTGGTTGTGTTGCACAGTATTTCATTGATGTTCCTGCCTCAACTGAATAGGTGGAGGTATGTGGAAGCAGTGAGGGTTATGTGACGCTGATAGCATTAGTCAGTGTGTCAGTATGTGGTGTATTACCTGGATGTTGGATGTGAGTCCTGAGTTCCGGAGTTGCTGTTAAACGCTAACACTTAGGAGGTAGAGATTATGTTAAAATGCAATCCCTGACCTCGGCCAGGTGTGTGAGCTCACTCGATGGTGTGTCACCAGCTGCCTGGTCTTTGCACTCAGGCATTGACCTTCCTGATCACATCTTCCAAACCCTTCTGAGGATGGCTGTTGTGAGTCTTCAGGCCCCCTGCGGAACAATGGCCATTTGCCTCATGTGCACCTCCATCACAAATGCCTCCAACCCTGCATCCTTCACTCTGGAACTATTATTCTGTCCTGATGTTTCCCCATTTACAATTGTAACACTAGTATTTGTGATTCAATGCAGTTTCCCTTTAAGAATAGAAGTTTGGCTGTGAGTACACACTGCTCAGCTCCCTGCTTAAATTAGATGGTAGCAACAAATTTGCATACTGCCCTATCTACCTCCAAAGTGTACAGGGGGGGTCGCCAATCATAACTCCTGTCTGAGAAATTGGTACAGACACATTTTTATCCCAATGAGTTTGCTACTGAGCTCACCTTGTCTTTTCAAACTTGTGGAAATTGTCTGTCTCAAACTGACTTGTCCGGTCAAAGCAGTTCGCTTTCTCAATAATATTTCTTTTGACTACAATAGGCATGTACCGCAAGAACTAACAGGCAGAAGAAAACCGCACATTCCGTCAAAGTGTCAGAATTCAGGACTGCAAGGTTGAGTTGAAACATTACATGTCCTGCAGTTACCTACATGTGATAACATCACAACATCCTGAAGCTAACTAACCAGTAATTTCCATCTGCAGCCTTGGGGCCAGATTTTATCATTGCATATCAGGTGTGAAAGTGTGGTTAAGTTGGGTGTGAGGCCATTAACACAATCCATTTGGGTGTGAGGCCATTAACACAATCCATTTGGGTGTGAGGCCATTAACACAATCCGTTTGGGTGTGAGGCCATTAACACAATCCGTGCCTGTGTTCGTGTAGATTGCCACTTCACCGAAACCCAGGAATGGTGGCGATCCGCGTCGTGGCCGAAACGCGCGCAACGGCGAGTTAAATATAACGGCATGTATTTAAATTGAATTAATGGGACTACCCGCCCAACTTTATCAGCATTTCCCCCTTAATGAACCGTGTTTGCCAATCCGGACCTGCTGAATAGAAGTCCGAGTCGGGGGCTCCAGCTCCTGGGGAGAGGGTTCAGAGCTCCCTGACTCAGACCGGGGCGGAGGGGGGAGGCGGGGCAGGTGTGTCTCTGGGGTGGGGTGCGTCGTTGTCAGGGGGGGAGGGCTGATCATCGTCTGGTAAGGAGGGAGGAGGAGGCAGGTTAGGTGTTCCTCCTGGGGGGGTGGGGGTGGGGGGTTGGGTGAGTGAGGCCAGACCATTCTCTGAGGGGGAGATGAGTGAGGCCAGATTGTTTTATCTGGCCGGAGGGGGGTGGGAGGGGGGTGGGAGGGGGGTGCGGGGGTGTGGGGGTAAGATATATCACTGATGGGGGGAAGGGGAGAAAGGCCCAATCACTTACTGGTGGTGGGGGGGGGGGAGAACGGGCAAACGGATCTCAACTGGGGGTGGACAGGGGGGGTCCACTGCCACTCTGTGGGCGATCAGTTGGGACGGGGTGGGGGGGGGGAGGGGGGGCAGGGGTGGCAACTGGTCTGGGTAGCGGGGGGGTAGATAATGAGGTCAGCGATGTGTGTGGGTAGTGGGGCGTGTAAAGGGGGACAGTGGTGTGTGGGGGGGGAGGTGGATAAGGGAGACGGTGATGTCTGTGGGGGGCCATTGCTCCTGCTTTCGCAGTCCGGGAGTGATCCCACACGGGTATGCTTTTTCAATTCTTTTTTCTAACTGCACACGCGCAGTTCAGAGCCCGTAGCGCGAATGGAACTGGCGACTTTATTTTCAGGCTGAGTTTGTACGGGGGCGCCTGAAGGCTGATTTCCGAGTCCGATCTGCATTACGCCCAGATTGAGCATTTAGAATGAAAATGGTGAAATTGGCCCCTGGGTGTCAGAAGCTTCAGATTTTCAATAAGATTTGACCAAACTCAGTAAAACTGAGAGAAATATGAAGTAATTGTTCAGTCAGGTTTGAATGTGTTGGTTGCGGGGGGGATGGGTGGTGGTTATCTTTGTAGCTGGGCTGCCTCTCTCACTCCCTCTTTCGTTAAACAATGTATAATAAACAAGGTCTTGTCAATTTTTTGCCGTGATTTAACCCAGACACGTGCTGTTTTGTAATCACTGACATTTTACTCAATGGCGATTGATGGAATAAATGTTTTTCTTCAATAAAATGATTTGAAAACATTTCTAACCATCAAGTGTGATTGCTGTCAGAAGATGCATCATTCAGATCCATTCTTTAAGAAGCAAATTTTATAATGTAACCAATGGAAACAGGCCGAGGGTGTCAGCTGACTGCCAGACAATGTAACCAATGGCAAAATGATGTGATGGTCAGCTGACCTGGCATAAATAGAAGGCAGATTGTGGGGAACTTGTCTGGCCTGAATGTTGGTACAATGAAGTTTCTTTATAATTGTCTGCATTTGGCCCATATCCCTCTATACCCAACTTACTCATGTAACTGTCTAAATGCTTTTTAAAAGACAATTATACCCGCCTTTACTTGTGCCAGACACTCATCATCCTCTGTGTGAAAGTATTGCCCTTCTGTATCTCTCCCCTCTCACCTTAAACCTAAGCCCTCTAATTTTAGAATCCCCTACTTTTGGGAAAAGTTATTGAATATTTAGCTGATCTGTTCCCCTTATTATTTTAGAGACCTTATAACTCAAACCATGGTAGAATTCTAGTAAATTTTTTCTGCACTCTTTCTAGTTTAATAATATCCGTTGTATAATAGACTGACCAGAACTGTACACAATATTCCAAGTGTGGCCTTACCAATGTCTTATACGACTTCAATGAGACATCCTAACTCCTGCATTCAATGTTCTGACTAATGAAACCAAGCATGCTGAATGCTTTCTTCACCACTCTGTCCACCTGTGACTCCAGTTTCAATGAGCTATAAACCTGTAACCCTGGATCTCTTTGTTCTGTAACTCTCCCCAACGCCCTACCATTAACTGAGTAAGTCCTGCCCTGGTTCAGTCTACCAAAATGCATCACCTTGAATTTATCTAAATTAAATTCCATCTGCCATTCATCAGCCCACTAGCCCAATTGATCAAGATCCTGTTGCAATCATAACTTTCTTCACTGTCCACTATGCCACCAATCTTGGTGTCATCTGCAAACTTATTAACCATGTTGTTTCTGTCATCAAGCCAATGTTACATCCATTTAGATACCTCACCCTGGATCCTGTGAGATTTAACTTTATGCAACAACCTACCATGTGGTACCTTGTCAAAGGTCTTGCTAAAGTCCACATAGACAACATCAACTGCACTGCCCTCATCTACCTTCTTGGTTACCCCTTCAAAAAACTCAATCAAATTTGTGACATGATTTTCCACTCACAAAGCCATGCTGACTGTCCTGAATCAGTCTTCGCATCTCTAAATGCCTGTGGATCCTGTCTCTCAAAATATCTTCTAATAATTTACCCACCACAGATGTGAGGCTCACTGGCCTGTAGTTTGGCTTTTCTCTGCAGCCCTTTTTAAACAAAGCACAATATTTGCCACCCTCCAATTTTCAGGCACCTCATCTGTGACTGTCAATGATTCAAATATCTCTGCTAGGGACTCACAATTTCCTCCCTAGCCTCCCACAATGTCCTGGGATACACTTCATCATGTTCTAGGGATTTATCTACCTTGATGCACTTTAAGACTTCCAGCACCTCCTTCTCGGTTATACGCACACTCAAGACATCACTATTTATTCCCCCAAGTTTCCTATCATCCATGCTTTTCTCAACAGTAAATACTGATGAGAAATATTCATTTAGAATCTTACTCATCTCTTGTAGATCCGCACATAGATGACCTTGTTGATCCTTAAGAGGCCCTACTCTCTCCCGTGTTACTCTTTTGCCTTTTATGTATTTGTAGAAGCTCTTTGGATTCTCCTTTGCCAAAACAATTTCATGTCCCCTTTTTGCCCTCCTGATTTCTCTCTTAACTCTACTCCTGCACCCCCTATACGCTTCAAGGGATCCACTTGATCCCAGCTACCTATGCACGTCACGTGCCTCCTTCTTCTTGACAGGGCCTCAATATCCTGAGTCATCCAGGGTTCCTTACTTCTATCAGCCTTGCCCTTCACTATAAGAGGAATGTGTTTACCCTGAACCCTGGTTAACACACTTTTGAAAGCCTCCCACTTACCAGAAGTCCCTTTGTCTTCCCACAGACTCCCCCAATTAACTTTTGTTAATTGTTTAAGAAGGGGAACAGAGACTTCCCCGGGAATTATAGACCGGTGAGTCTCACTTCTGTTGTGGGCAAGGTTTTAGAAAAAATTATTAGGGATAGGATTTATAGTTATTTGGAGAGTAATGAGTTGATTAGGGACAGTCAGCATGGTTTTGTGGCGGGTAGGTCGTGCCTTACTAACCTTATTGAGTTTTTTGAGAAAGTGACCAAAGCGGTGGATGGGGGTAAGGCAGTTGATGTGGTGTATATGGATTTTAGTAAGGCGTTTGATAAGGTTCACCATGGTAGGCTTCTGCAGAAAATGCAGATGTATGGGATTGGGGGTGATCTAGGGAATTGGATCAGGAATTGGCTAGCGGATAGGAGACAGAAGGTGGTGGTTGATGGTAAATATTCATCATGGAGTTTGGTTACGAGTGGGGTGCCTCAGGGATCTGTTTTGGGGCCACTGCTGTTTGTAATTTTTATTAATGATCTGGATGAGGGTATCGTTGGGTGGATTAGTAAATTTGCTGATGACACCAAAGTCGGAGATGTGGTAGATAGTGAGGAAGGGTGTCATAGTTTGCAGGAAGACTTAGACAGGTTGCAGAGCTGGGCCGAGAGGTGGCGGATGGAGTTTAATGCGGAGAAGTGTGAGGTAATTCACTTTGGTAGGAATAACAGATGTGTCGAGTATAGGGCTAACGGGAGGACTTTGAATAGTGTGGATGAGCAGAGGGATCTAGATGTATGTGTACATAGATCCCTGAAAGTTGGGAGTCAAGTAGATAAGGTTGTTAAGAAGGTATACAGTGTCTTGGCGTTTATTGGTAGGGGGATTGAATTTTGGAGTCACAGCATCATGTTGCAACTGTACACAACTCTGGTGCGGCTGCACTTGGAGTACTGTGTGCAGTTCTGGTCCCCACATTACAGGAAGGATGTGAAGGCTTTGGAGAGGGTGCAGAGGAGGTTTACCAGGATGTTGCCTGGTATGGAGGGGAGATCCTATGAGGAGAGACTGAGGGATTTGGGGTTGTTTTCGCTGGAAAGAAGGCGGCTAAGAGGGATCTTATTGAAACATATAAGATGATTAGAGGTTTAGATAGGGTAGATAGTGATAGCCTTTTTCCTCGGATGGAGAAAGCTAGCACGAGGGGGCATGACTTTAAATTAAGGGGGGGTAGTTATAGGACAGATGTCAGGGGTAGGTTCTTTACCCAGAGGGTGGTGAGGGATTGGAATGCCCTGCCTGCTGCAGTTCTAAATGCGCCTAGTTTGGGGGCGTTTAAGAGATCTGTGGATAGGTTTATGGACGAAAAGGGATTGGTTTAGGCTAGTGGGTCATTGTTTTGTAACTGGTCGGCGCAACATCATGGGCCGAAGGGCCTGTTCTGCGCTGTAATGTTCTATGTTCTATGTTCACTCTAAGAGGAATGTGTTTAACCTGAACCCTGTTTAACACACTTTTGAAAGCCTCCCACTTACCAGAAGTCCCTTTGTCTTCCCACAGATTCCCCCAATTAACTTTTGGAAGTTCCTGCCTGATACCATCAAAATTGGCCTTACTCCAATTTATAATTTTAATTTTTGGGCCAGACCTTTCATTCTCCATAACTATCTTAAAACTAATGGAATTATGGTCAATGGTCCCAAAGTGATCCCTCACTAACACTTCCGTCACCTGCCCTTCCTTATTTCCCAAGAGGAGGTCAAGTTTTGCCCCCTCTCTAGTCGGGCCATCCACATACTGAATGAGAAATTCATCCTCATACACTCAACAACTTTCTCTCCATCCAACCCTCTAATACAATGGCTGTCCCAGTCAATGTTGGGAAAGTTAAAATTCTCTATTACCACCCTATTTTTCTTGGAGCTATCTGTAATCTCCTTACATATTTGCTCTTCAATTTCCCACTGACTATTTGGGGGGCTTATTGTGCAATCCTATCAAAGTGATTTCCCCCTTCTTATTTCTCAGTTTCATCCATACAGACCAAGTAGCCAAACCCTCGGCTATATCCCCTCTCAGAACTACCGTGATGTTTTCCCTAATGAAAAGTGCAGCTGCCCATCCTCTCTTCCCTCCTGTTCTATCTTTCCGATAACATCTGTACTCTGGAACATTGAGCTGCCAGTCCCGTCCCTCCTTTAACCATGTTCCAGTAATTGCTATAATTTCCCAGTCCCACGTATCCATCCATGCCCTGAATTCATCTGTCTTGCCCATTAGTCCTCTCGCATTGAAATAAATGCAGTTTAATTTGGACTTTCCTCGCTCTCTGTTCTGCTTTTGTCTGTTCTGTCTGGATTACTGACACTGACTTTATAATTTAATGTTCTCTGTTTAACTTCTGTGCTATCATCAACCTTCTCTTCTGTGTGCCAAATGCTTTGGGTCCCACACCCTACCAAACTAGTTTAAACCCTCCGCAATACCTCTAGTAAATCAGGATATTAGTCCCCCTCCAATTCAGGTGTAACCTGTTCCTCTTGAACAGGTCAGCCCTTCCCCAGAAGAGATCCCAATGATCCAAAAATCTAAATCCCTGCCCCCTGCACCAACTCTCAAGCCTTGCATTTATCTGCCTGCTCTTCCTATTCCTACTCTCACCAGCACATGGTACGGGTAGTAGTCCAGAAATTACTACCATTGAGGTCCTGCACGTCAGCCTTCTGCCTAACCCTCTATATTCACACTTCAGGACCTCATCCCTTTTCCTACCTAAGTCATTGGTACCAATATGTACAATGGCCTCTGGCTGCTCACTCTTTCCCTTAAGAATGTCCTGCAATCACTCAGAGACATCCTTGGCCCTGGCACCAGGGAGGCACCACGCCATCCTGGAGTCTCGAAACACCTGTTTGTGCCTCTAACCAATGAGTGCCCTAATCCTACTGCTAGTTTGCTCTTTGCCCGATCCTTTCCCACAGCAGAACCAGGTGTGGTGTCTCAGGCCTGGCTGCTGCTGGTATCTCCCCCTGACTGGCTATCCCCCTCAACAGATTCCAAACTGTTATACCTGTTAAATCTTTTTTCTTTGATTTACTTTGAAGTTAGTTATTTTTTTGCTTGTAACTGAAGTATCCTGACTGCTAAATGAATAACAAAGACAAGACTATTTATTTGTCCTGTGTTTGGCGCTAATTGATCTGATAGAAACTGTCATACAATCTCTACAGTACAGAAGGAGATCCTATGAGGAGAGACTGAGAGATTTGGGGTTGTTTTCGCTGGAAAGAAGACGGCTAAGAGGGGACCTTATTGAAACATATAAGATGATTAGAGGTTTAGACAGGGTAGATAGTGATAGCCTTTTTCCTAGGATGGAGAAAGCTAGCACGAGGGGGCACGACTTTAAATTAAGGGGGGGTAGTTATAGGACTGATGTCAGGGGTAGGTTCTTTACCCAGAGGGTGGTGAGGGACTGGAATGCCCTGCCAGCTGCAGTTGTAAATGCACCTAGTTTGGGGGCGTTTAAGAGATCTGTGGATAGGTTTATGGATGAAAAGGGATTGGTTTAGGCTAGTGGGTCATTGTTTTGTAACTGGTCGGCGCAACATCGTGGGCCGAAGGGTCTGTTCTGCGCTGTAATGTTCTATGTTCTATGAAGGAGGCCATTTGGCCCATTGAGTCTGTACCAACCACAATCCCACCCAGGCTCTATTCTGTAACCCTCATTTATCCTGCTAATCCCTCTGACACTAGGATCAATTTAGCATGGCCATTCAACCTAACCCGCACATCTTTGGAGTGTGGGAGGAAACTGGAGCACCCAGGGGAAACCCACGCAGACATGGGAGAATATGCAAACTCCACACAGACAATAAACCAAGCTGGGCATCGAACCTGGATCCCCTACGCTGTGAGGCAGCAGTGCTAATCTTTGTGTCAGCATGCTGCACGAACGGGGAACCTATTTCCACAAGTAAGTAAAGTTGCCATAGTCCCAGATGATCATAGGCTACTCTCTCCTTTGAGAGGGACAGCTGACTCGTGGTAATTTAATCTGAGGATCACCACATCTCAGGTGAGGGGCAAGGTTAAAAAGGTGAGGCCTTCATAGATAACGTCAGCCACAGGAACTGAACCTATGCACTGTGGCAATTTAATGTCAAATTGATAGGTTCCCAAAGGTAAGTGCTGTATCCATGCTGTTGTTTACTTTGCAATATGGTGCAATTCAGCAGTAAAACATTCTCACTATGGACCTAATAGATGATGAGGGGTTAGATAGAATGGATATGCAAAAACTATTTCCTCGGATGGATGTAGCTGTTACTAGGGGGCATAACTATAAGGTTCATGGTGGGAGATATAGGAGGGATGTCCGAGGTAGATTCTTCACTCAGGGAGTGGTTGGGGTGTGGAATGCACTGCCTGCTGTGATAGTGGAGTCGGACACTTTAGGAACTTTCAAGTGGTTACTGGATAGGCACATAGAGCACTCCAGAATGAGAGAGAGTGGGATAGACTGATCTTGGGTTCGGACATAGCTCAGCACAACATTGAGGGCCGAAGGGCCTGTACTGTGCTGTAATGTTCTATGTTCTATGTCCTATACTCTAATATCCTGGCCTCTTATTGGAGGAGTAGCAACAGCTCAGCTAGTATTCCTGTTTAGATTGATAGCCAGGTCTCCTGTAGGGAAAGGCATGGATGTGGTTATTGGGTTAGGGAGAGGGGTGGACTGAGTAAATAAATTGAGTGGCACAGTGGTTAGCACTGACTACTGTCTCACGGTCCCAGGGTTTGATTCCCAGCTTGGGTCACTGTCTGTGCAGAGTCTACACATTCTGGGACATTGATGTTGTGGCCATTTCAGAGACTTGGATAGAGCAGGGTCAGGAATGGATGTTGCAGGTCCCGGGGTACAAATGCTTTAGTCGGAGTAGAGAAGGAGGTAGAAGGGGGGGTGGGGTAGCATTATTGGTCAAGGACTGTATCACAGTGTCAGAGAGGAACTTTGATGAGGACTTGTCTGTTGAGGGAGTATGGGTGGAGATTAGAAATAAGAGAGGAGAGGTCACCCTGTTGGGAGTCTTTTATAGACCTCCAAAAAGTTCTAGAGAGGTTGAGGAAAAGATTGCGGACACAATCCTTGTTAGGAGTGAAAGTAAAGTTGTTATGGGGGACTTTAACTTTACTCATGTTGATTGGAATTGCTATAGCTCTAGCTCGTTAGAGGGGTCAGTTTTTGTTCAAAGTGTGCAGGAAGGTTTTTTGACACAGTATGTAGATAGGCCGACTAGAGATGAGGCTATATTGGATTTAGAACAGCATAGAACCCTACAGTGCAGAAACAGGCCCTTCGGCCCATCGAGTCTGCACCGAACACAATCCCACCCAGACCCTATCCCCATATCCCTACACATTTTACCTGCTAATCCCTCTAACCTACACATCCCAGGACACTAAGGGGCAATTTTAGCATAGCCAATGAACCTAACCCGCACATCTTTGGACTGTGGGAGGAAACCAGAGCACCCGGAGAAAACCCACGCAGACACGAGGAGAATGTGCAAACTCCACACAGACAGTGACCCGAGCTGGGAATCGAACCCAGGATCCTGGAGCTGTGAAGCAGCAGTGCTAACCACTGTGCTACCGTGCCGCCCAGTATTTGGTGCTGGGTAATGAGCCAGACAAGGTGCTAGACTTGAAAGTTGGTGTGCATTTTGGGGATAGTGACCACAATTCGATTACGTTCACCTTAGTGATGGAAAGGGATAGGCATGAACCTCGGGTCAGTAGTTTCAGCTGGGGGAAGGGTAATTATGAGGCTATTAGGAGAGAATTAGGAAGCATTGGTTGGACTAGGAGATTACAGGGACTGGGAACATCCAAGATGTGGAGATTTTTCAAGGAGCAGCTATTGCAGGTCTGTGATAAGTATATCCCTGTCAGGCAAGGAGGATTTGGTAGGCCCAGGGAACCGTGGTGCACTAAAAAAGTTGATTCGTTGGTTAGGAAGAAAAAGGAGGCTTATGTTCGGATGAGGCTTGAGGGCTCAGGTAGTGCATTAGAATGTTTTAGATTGGCTAGGAGGGAGTTGAAGAGGGAGTTAAGAAGGGCTAAAAGAGGACATGAGATGACTTTGGCTGATAGGATTAAGGAGAACCCTAAGGCGTTTTACAGGTATGTCAAGAACGAAGGTTGGTTAGGACAAAATTAGGGCCAGTTACAGACAGTAGAGGGAAGTTGTGTGTGGAACCGGAGGAGATTGGAGAGGCGTTGAACCAATATTTCTCTTTGGTGTTCACGCAAGGGGACATGAATGTAGCTGAGGTGGACACTGGGGTGCAGGGATGTAAAATAGATAGTATTGCAGTTGATACGGGGGATGTGCTGGATATTTTAGAGGGTTTGAAAATAGATAAGTCCCCTGGTCCGGATGGGATTTACCCTAGGATTCTTTGGGAGGCAAGAGAGGTGATTGCGAAGCCTCTGGCTCTGATCTTCAGGTCGTCGTTGGTCTCTGGTATAGTACCGGAAGATTGGAGGACAGCAAATGTTGTCCCATTGTTTAAGAAGGGGAGAAGAGACTTCCCTGGGAATTATAGACCGGTGAGTCTTACTTCTGTGGTGGGTAAGGTTTTGGAAAGGATTATTAGAGACAGGATTTATAGTTATTTGGAGAGTAATTAGTTGATTAGAGACAGTCAGCATGGTTTTGTGGCGGGTAGGTCGTGCCTTACTAACCTTATCGAGTTCTTTGAGAAGGTGACCAAAGAGGTGGATAGGAGTAAGGCAGTTGATGTGGTGTATATGGATTTTAGCAAGGCGTTTGATAAGGTTCACCATGGTAGGCTTCTGCAGAAAATGCAGATGTATGGGATTGGGGGTGATCTAGGTAATTGGATCAGGAATTGGCTAGCAGATAGGAGACAGAGAGTGGTGGTTGATGGGAAATATTCGTCATGGAGTTCGGTTACAAGTGGTGTGCCTCAGGGATCTGTTTTGGGGCCACTGCTGTTTGTAATTTTTATTAATGATCTGGATGAGGGTATTGTTGGGTGGATTAGCAAGTTTGCTGATGACACCAATGTCGGAGGTGTGGTAGATTGTGAGGAAGGGTGTCATAGTTTGCAGGGTGACTTAGAAAGGTTGCAGAGCTGGGCTGCGAGGTGGCGGATGGAGTTTAATGTGGAGAAGTGTGAGGTAATTCATTTCGGTAGGAATAACAGATGTGTTGAGTTTAGGGCTAACGGGAGGACTTTGAATAGTGTGGAGGAGCAGAGGGATCTAGGTGTATGTGTACATGGATCCCTGAAAGTTAGGAATCAAGTAGATAAGGTTGTTAAGAAGGCATACGGTGTCTTGGCGTTTATTGGTAGGGGGATTGAATTTAGGAGTCGCAGCGTCATGATGCAACTGTACACAACTCTGGTGCGGCCGCACTTGGAGTTTTGTGTTCAGTTCTGGTCCCCACATTACAGGAAGGATGTAGAGGCTTTGGAGAGGGTGCAGAAGAGGTTTACCAGGATGTTGCCTGGTATGGAGGGGAGATCCTATGAGGAGAGACTGAGAGATTTGGGGTTGTTTTCGCTGGAAAGAAGGAGGCTAAGAGGCGACCTTATTGAAACATATAAGATGATTAGAGGTTTAGACAGGGTAGATAGTGATAGCCTTTTTCCTAGGATGGAGAAAGCTAGCACGAGGGGGCACAACTTTAAATTAAGGGGGGGTAGTTATAGGACTGATGTCAGGGGTCGGTTCTTTACCCAGAGGGTGGTGAGGGACTGGAATGCCCTGCCAGCTGCAGTTATAAATGCGCCTAGTTTGGGGGCGTTTAAGAGATCTGTGGATAGGTTTATGGACGAAAAGGGATTAGTTTAGGCTAGTGGGTTATTGTTTTGTAACTGGTCGGCGCAACATCGTGGGCCTGAGGGCCTGTTCTGCGCTGTAATGTTCTATGTTCTATGTTCTATTCTGCACGTTCTCCCCTCGAATGCATGGGTTTCTACTGGCTGCTCTGGTATCCTCCCACAGTTTGAAAGATGTGCTGGTTAGGTGCAATGGTCATGCTAAATTCTACCTCAGTGTAGCCAAACAGATGCTGTAGTGTGGCAACTCGGGGATTTTCACAGTAACTTCTTTGCAGTGTTAATATAAGCCTACTTGTGACTAATAAATAAACTTAGGGCAGCAAGGTAGCACAGTGGTTAGCACTGCTGCTTCACGCTGCAGTGACCTGTGTTCAATTCCCGGCTCGGGTCACTGTCTGTGTGGAGTTTGCACATTCTCCTCGTGTCTGCGTGGGTTTGCTCTGTTTTCCTCCTACAGTCCAAAGATGTGTGGGTTAGGTTGATTGGCCGTGCTAAACTTGCCCCTTAGTGTCCTGAGATGTGTAGGTTAGAGGGATTAGTAGGTAAATATGTAGGGATATGGGAGTAGGGAATGGGTGGGATTGTGTTCGGTGCAGACTCGATGGGCCGAAGGGCCTCTTTCTGCACTGTAGGGTTTCTATGATTCTATGATTTCTAAATCATCTAGTGTTGTTTGCTGCTCAGTCACCTCTTACCCAATGGGACGGCACAGTGGTTAGCACTGCTGCCTCAGAGCGCCAGGGTCCCAGATCTGATTCCCAGCATGAGTCACTGTCTGTGTGGAGTTCACACACTCTTTCTGTGTTGGCACGTGTTTCCTCTGGGTGTTCCAGTTTCGTCCCACAGTCTGAAAGATGTGCCAGTTAAGCGCATTGACCCAAACAGGTGCCACAGTAGGACGATTAGGGGAATTTCACAGTAACTTCATTGCATTGTAAGAAGACTCACCTGATGGAGGAGCAGCATTCCAAAAGCTTGTGATTTCAAACAAACCTGTTGGACTATTAACCTGGTGTTGTGAGACTTCTTACTGTGACCACCCCAGTCCAACACTGGCACCTCCACATCTTGGGCATGTAAAGGAGAATAGCAGTGGAAGGATACTTTTCTAACTGGAGGTCTGTGACAAGTGGTGTTGTGATTTATGAAGGTCTATTGCAGAAGAAAAGTATCCAGTAAATAGTATAGTCCTTAGAAATATTAGCATACAGAGGCATGCAGATCCCTGAAGCTGGTAACTCAGATGGACAAGATGGTCAAGGAGGCAAATGGCTTGCCCGTCTTCATTTGTCGAGATGTTGAGTGTAGGAATTGGAAAATCATGTTGCCATTGTATAAGACTTTGGTTAGGCCACATTTGGAATATTGTGTACAATTCTTGTTGCCACACTATCAGAAGGATGTTGATGCATTGGAAAGGGTGCAAAAAAGATTTCCCAGGATGTTGCGTGGTTTGGACGATATGGACAATGAAGAAAGGTTGAACAAACTTGGATTGTTTACATTGGCGGATGAGGGGGGGGACCTGATAGAGGTTTACAAGATTATGACAGGCTTGGATAGAGTGGATAGTCAGTCTTTTCCCAGGGCCAAAGGGTCAATTACTCGGGGGCATAGGTTGAAAGTGAGAGGGGGAAAGTTTTAAAAAGATGTAAGGGGCAGGTTTTTCACAGAAGGTGGTAAATACCTGGAACACGCTGCCAGAGGTGGTGGAAGCAGATTCGAGAACAACGTTTCAAGAGACATCTGGATAGATACATGATTAGGCAGGAAATAGAAGGATATGGACCATGTAGAAAAAAGGAAAATATTTAATTAGAAAGGCATCTGTATCAGCACAGACGTGGTGGTCAGAAGAGCCTGTTTCTGTAATGTACTACTCTTTGTTCTTAATCCATTATTTCAGCTATGAAAAGAAACAATTGGCTAAAAAAATGCCCTGCCAGCTGCAGTTGTAAATGCGCCTAGTTTGGGGGCGTTTAAGAGATCCGTGGATAGGTTTATGGACGAAAAGGGATTGGTTTAGGTTAGTGGGTCATTGTTTTTTAACTGGTCGGCGCAACATTGTGGGCCGAAGGGCCTGTTCTGCGCTGTAATGTTCTATGTTCTATTAAATAAAGAAGATATGATGGTAGTGTCACTTTTCCATGGTGCTGGGTGTGGTGGACAGTATCATGAGTAGATTGATCGATCTCAGGTAATACAATGTTGTAAAAAGTCTGACAACACCAGGTTTCAGTCCAACCGATTTATTTGATAGTAAATTCACTAGCTTTTGGGTTAGCCCCTTCGTCAGGTGAATGACAAAGGGGCTAACCCGAAAACTAGGAATTTACTATCAAACAAATCGGTTGGACTGAAACCTGGTGTTGTCAGACTTTTTACTGGGTTTACCCCAGTCCAACGCCGGCATATCCACATCAGTGGATTCTTTCAAGATCATGGACATGATTTTCCCAGCATGCTGCACTGCAATGGGTCAGGAAATTTAAGCATGGGCGAGAAACGGGATTTGCATCCAGCCAATCACTATCTTCCCTGTTCACCTTTGGATGCAATCAGCCCTGTGTTAATATTTGTTAATACTTATTAGCAACTGTTCAGTTGAACCTGGGACTCAATCGTTCGGACTTGCCCCTGCCAGTGGGGATCATATATGGTTCCCATCAAAGGGGACCAGGCATGATGGCCTCGCTGGTGGGACTAGAGGTTATTGAGGTGACCTGGGAGATCAGGGGTGGTTCTCCTTGGGCACTGCCAGCCTGGCACACTGGTAGTGTCCACCAGCATCCTGGCACAACCCAGAGGTCACCAGGCAGTGCTGAGGGGGTGGGACTAGATGGGGTTAGTGGGAGGCAAGATGGGAAGGAATTGGGGGAACTCTGCACAGGAGTGAGGTTGGGGATTGGAGGCCAGCCATTGGGAATAAGAGGGTGGGGGCTGGCTGTTGGGTCGGAGGGGTAGTAAGAGCCAGTGATCAGGGTGCTGCATCCGGCCATCAGGAGGAGGTTGGGCCGGTTGGTGGGGAGGTGGGTGGGGGGGGTGTTAGCATTTGTCAACCAATCTCCCAGTATACCAGGAGATCCACACGTGTGCACTAGCCCCCTCTGCAGTCCGTTGCTGGCCTCTCCAGCAGGATTAGCACCCCCACCCTCCACTGACATATATCCCCCATTAATGTAAGCCTACTTGTGACACAGATAAATAAACTTTCAGACTTCTGCAAAGCACCTTTGACAACCTCATACGCTTTCTCACATTCTGTTGCCCAGTCCCATGTCTGTTTTACATACAGTAAATTATGCAATGGCTTCAATAACGTAGATAAGTTAGGAACAAATTTGTCATAGTCATTTACTAATTCTAGAAAAGACCTCTCTTGCATCACATTTGTTGGCCATGGTCCATTCAAAATAGCTACCATCTTTTTAGGTGCTTTCTGTAAGCTTTTACTATCAATAATGTTGTGACCGAAATACTGGGCTATTGTTTGGAAAAAGGCACTTTTTTTGATACGCAGACCATGTGCTTGAAGATTATCCAATATTGCTTCTAAATCATTCAAATACTCTTGTTCACTGGGCCCTGTAATTAGAATAAAATCCAGGTAACATTGTGTTCCAGACAGAGCGTTTAAAATATGATCTATCCATTTTTGCAATGGGGCTGCTCTGGATATTATTCCAAAAGGTGTATCTTTACTCATGAAGGTCTTTTTCATTGTAATGATGGAAAGTAATGATAGTGATTCAACAGCTACATGCATTTGTAAATATGCTTGTGAAAGATCAATTTTACTGTATTTCTGCCCACCTGATAACCCAGCAAACAAATCTTCAATTAAAGGAAAGTTGTTTAAAATCACAAATATAAAATGAGCCATCTGGCTTCATGACAGGTATGATGGGAGCAGCCTATTCACTCATTGTAACTGGTACTAACACACCAGTGTGAACAAGTCACACTAATTCTTCTTAAACCTTGGGACGAATTTCATCTAGCAACGCTCTTGCTTTGGAGTTTATGGTTGACTATTAGGCTTTAGCACTGCTGCCTCACAGTGCAGAGACACAGCTTCAATTCTGGTCTTGGGTAACTGTCTGGATGGAATTTGCGCCTTCTCCCCTTGTCTGCGTGAATTTCCTCTGGATGCTCTGGTTTCCTCCCACAGTCCAAAGATGGACTGTGGGAGGATCTCTGTGGGTGGAAGTTACAAACAGCAAAGGGTCGAAAACTTTGCTGGGTGTATTCTATAGGCCGCCCAATAGTGACCGGAAGTTGAAGTGCAAATAGGGAAACAGATTCTGGAGAGATGTTTTAATAACAGAGTTGTCGTGATGGGAGACTTCAATTTCCCAAACATCGACTGGAATATCCCTAGGGTAAGGGGTTTGGATGGGGAGGAGTTTGTTAGGTGTGTTAGAACATAGAACATAGAACATTACAGCACAAACAGGCCCTTCAGCCCTCGAGTTGCGCCAATCTGTTCTGGATCCACAGGCCCTTGGATCCCATGCCCTCTCACCTTCTCAAGAAGTCATGCATGGGGGACCTTATCAAACGCCTTGCTGAAGTCCATGTACACTACATCCACGGCACTTCCTTCGTCAATGTGTTCAGTCACATTATCGAAGAACTCAACTAGGCTCGTAAGAACATAAGAACATAAGAAATAGGAGCAGGAGTAGGCCATCTAGCCCTTCGAGCCTGCCCCGCCATTCAATAAGATCATGGCTGATCTGTCGTGGCTCAGTTCCACCTTCCCGCCCTCTCCCCATAACCCTTAATCCCTTCTCTTATCAAAAACCCATCAACCCGCTTCTTAAAAATATTTAGCGAGGCAGCCTCCACCACTTCAACGGGCAGAGAATTCCAGAGATTCACCACCCTTTGAGTGAAGAAGTTCCTCCTCAACTCTGTTCTAAACCGCCTCCCCTTTATCTTGAGGCTGTGCCCCCTAGTCCTACTGTCTTTTTTGAGCGGGAAGAGTCTCTCCACCTCTATCCTATCCATCCCATTCATCATCTTATACGTCTCAATGAGATCTCCCCTCATTCTTCTAAACTCTAACGAGTACAAGCCTAGTTTATTCAGCCTCTCCTCATAGCTCAATCCCCTCAACTCCGGTATCAGCCTAGTAAACCTCCTCTGCACTCCCTCCAGGGCCAAAATATCCTTGCGCAGGTGCGGTGCCCAAAACTGCACACAGTACTCCAGCTGCGGCCTCACCAATGCCCTATACAGCTGCAGCAAGACCTCCCTACTTTTATATTCAATCCCCCTCGCTATGAAGGCCAGCATCCCATTCGCCTTCCTGACCACCTGCTGCACCTGCAAGCTGGGTTTTTGCGACTCGTGCACAAGGACCCCGAGGTCCCCCTGCACCTTCGCCTGCTGCAGTTTTTCGCCACGTAAGTAATAGTCCTTCCTACCATTCCTCCTACCAAAGTGGACCACCTCACACTTGCCAACATTAAATTCCATTTGCCATTTCCTGGCCCATTCGCCCAGCCTATCTAGATCCTTCTGCAGACTCTCCACACCCTCTGCACAATTTGCCTTTCCCCCAATCTTGGTGTCATCAGCAAATTTCGACACCCTGCACTCGGTTCCCTCCTCCAGATCATCTATATAAATGGTAAATAGCTGAGGCCCCAGCACCGACCCCTGGGGCACCCCACTAGTCACCAACCGCCAACCCGAATAGCATCCATTGACCCCCACTCTCTCTCAACAACACCTCTCTACTCATGACCCCTATCTAATGTTTTGTGGATTGAGGGAAAACTGATTTAGGGACAATTTATTCCTGCCAATCAGCCTAACAGCACATCTTTGGGGTGTGGGAGGAAACCGGAGCACCCGGAGAAAACCCATGCAAGCACGGGGAGAATGCGCAAACTCCCACAGACACCGGCCCAAATCCATGTGTCTGCACAGCAATCAGTGATAGTCACTGAGCTGTCATCTTGCCCAGTATCTTGTCCAGTTTAGGCACACACTAACGACATGAAGCACTAGGCCAATCTCGAACAACCAAGAGCAGCCCCAGTACGACCCATCGCGTGTATGCCCCTCGTTGGACACGAGGTGGACCGACTTAAAACCTGTGAATGAAAAGAGAAAAACATTATTATCATACTATACCCATTTACATTTCTAGGGACACCCCAATGCTAATGACCCTTATTTAAAAGGTTCTCCTAAATCCACCCATCTCCAACTCAGTCATGTGCCTGTCTAAGTTACTCTTAAAGGACTCTAGCGTGTTTGCTTCCACCACCTTACTTGGCAGAGCATTCCATAACCCCACTACCCTCTGTGTGAAAAACTTCCCCCTAATATCTGTGTTGTACCTCTCCCCCCTCACCTTAAGTCCATGGCCCCTTGTCCTACGTGACTCTATTATAGGAAATAGCTTACCTCTGTTTACTCTACCTATACCCTTCATAATCTTACATACCTCTATTAGATCCCCCCTCAGTCGGCATCTTTTAAGGGAAAAGAGACCCAATTTCTTCAATCTTTCCTCATACCCCAGTCCTTCCATACAGGCAACATCCTGGTAAACCTCCTCTGCACTCTCTCCAGAGTCTCCATGTCTTTCTGGTAGTAAGGCGACCAGAACTGTACACAGTACTCCAAATGCGGCCTAACCAATGTTCTGTACAACTGCAACATTAGACTCCAGCTCTTATATTCTATACCCCTTCCTATAAAGGTTAACATACCATAGGCTTTCTTCACCACACTCTCCACTTGCACTGCCACCTTCAAAGACTTGTGCACTTGTACCCCCAGGTCTCGTTGCGATTCTATACTCCTAACGGGCTTAACCTTTATCATATAACTTCCCTCTACATTATTCCGGCCAAAATGCATCACCTCACATTTATCCGGATTAAACTCCATTTGCCATTTATCTGCCCAATCAACCAGCCTATCAATATCCCGCTGTATTGCCAGACACTGCTCCTCACTGCCCGCCAATCCAGCCATCTTGGTGTCATCAGCAAATTTGTTGATCACACCACCTACTCCCTCTTCCAAATTATTTATATACACTACAAAGAGAAGAGGTCCCAGTACCGAGCCCTGCGGCACACCACTAGTGACAGATCTCCAGCTAGAAAAAGACCCCTCCACAACTACTCTCTGACTCCTCTTTGCAAGCCAGTTCTCTACCCATCTAGATACTTGACCACATATCCCATGAGCTTTAATCTTCTGTACCAACCTACCATGAGGGACTTTGTCAAACGCCTTACTGAAATCCATATAGACGACATCAACGGCTCGTCCTTTGTCAACCGTTTTTGTCACCTCCTCAAAGAATTCTACCAAATTCGTAAGGCAAGACTTCCCCTTGACAAAGCCATGCTGCGTATCCTTAATCAGATCGCAACGCTCCAAGTGCGCATACATCCTATCCCTAAGAATCCTCTCCATCAACTTACCTACCACTGGCGTTAAGCTCACTGGCCTATAGTTACCCGGGATATCCCTCCTACCCTTTTTAAACAATGGTACCACATCCTCCAGTCCTCTGGGACCTCACCTGTGTCCAAAGAAGAGACAAAGTACCCCAGGTTACTGTGGGAGTTGAGGGAAGAGATTGCAGAGCCCCTGGCAATGATCTTTGCATCATCAATAGAGACAGGAGAGGTTCCGGAGGATTGGAGGATTGCGGATGTTGTTCCTCTATTCAAGAAAGAGAAAAGAGATAGTCCAGGAAATTATTGACCAGTGAGTCTAGCCTCAGTGGTTGGTAAGTTGATGGAGGAGATCCTGAGAGACAGGATTTATGAAAATTTGGAGAGGTACAGTATAATCAAAAATTGCACAGCATTGTCAAATGCAGATCGTGCCTTGCAAACCTGGTCGAGTTTTTTGAAGATGTGACTAAACACATTGACGAAGGAAGAGGGTGGACGTGGTTTATATGGACTTCAGCAAGGCATTCGATAAGTTCCCCCATGCAAGGCCTATTGAGAAAGTGAGGGGGCATGGGATCCAAGGGGACATTGCTTTGTGGATCCAAAACTGGTTTGCCCACAGAAGGCAGAGAGTGTTGTAGAAGGGACTTTTTCTGCATGGACGTCGGTCACCAGTGGAGTGCCCCAGGGATCTGTTCTGGGACCCTTGCTGTTTGTGATTTTTATAAATGACCTGGATGAGGAAGTGGAGGGATGGGTTGGCAAGTTTGCCGATGACATGAAGATTGGAGGTGTTGTGTCTAGTTTGGAGGGATGTCAGAAGTTGCAACGAGACATAGATAGAATGCAAGACTGGGCAGAGCAGTGGCAGATGGACTTCAACCCGGACAAGTGTGTAGTGGTTTATTTTGGCAGGTCAAATGGGATGACGGAATATAATATTAAGGGTAAGACTCTTAGCAGTGTGGAAGATCAGAAGGATCTTGGGGTCCGGGTTCATAGGATGCTCAAATCAGCTTCGCAGGTAGAGGATGTGGTTAAGAAAGTGTATGGTGTACTGGCCTTTATCAATCGAGGAATTGAGTTTAGGAATCGGGAGATAATGCTGCAGCTTTATAAGACCCTGGTCAGACCCCACTTGGAGTACTGTGCTCAATTCTGATCACCTCATTACAGGAAGGATGTGGAAGCCATAGAAAGGGTGCAGAGGAGATTTACAAGGATGTTGCCTGGATTGGGTGGCATGCCTTATGAGGATAGGTTAAGAGGGCTCGGTCTTTTCTCTTTAGAGAGATGAAGGATGAGAGGTAACCTGATAGAGGTGTATAAGATGTTGAGGGGTATTGATCGAGTGGATTCTCAGAGGCTTTTTCCCAGGGCTGAAAAGGCTGCCGCAAGAGGACACAGGTTTAAGGTGCTGGGGAGTAGGTACAGAGGAACTGTCAGGGGTAAGTTTTTCACTCAGAGGGTAGTGGGTGTGTGGAATCAGCTGCCGGTGATGGTGGTGGAGGCGGATTTGATAGGGTCTTTTAAGAGACTTTTGGATAAGTACATGGGACTTAGTAAGATAGCGGGTTATAGATAAGCCTAGTAGGTAGGGATATGTTTGGCGCAACTTGTGGGCCAAAGGGCCTGTCTGTGCTGTAAGTTTTCTATGTTCTATTAAGAAAGGAAGAAAAAATGTACTTACAACAGGTGTCAGGTAGAAAATATAGTTGGGAACCAAGAAGAACGCAGGAGATTCAGGGAGAAGTGAAAAAGCCCATTGAGAAGCAAAGAAGGATTATGTGAAAAGACTGGCAGCCAACAAAGGAGAATCCCAAATTCTTCTATAGGCACATAAATAGTAAAAGGCTGGTAAAAGGAGGAATAGGACCGATTAGGGACCTAAAAGGGAATTTACACAGCGAGCAGGGGGCATGGCTGAGGTATTAAATGAATACTTTGCATCCGTCTTTACCAAGGAGGCAGATACTCAACAGGCCATGGCGACAGATGAGAAAACTCTCTCCCTAGAAGGGTTCAAAATTGATCAGGAGGAAGTGTTGAATAGACTGTTGGTACTGAAAGTTAACAAGTCATTGGAACTGGATGAGATGCGTCAAGGCTGAGGATGTGAGGATGGGAAGTGAGGGGTACTGGCCATACTCTTCCAATCTTCTCTAGACTCAGAGGAGTTGTCAGAGGAAAGGAAAATTGTAAATATTGTACCCTTGTTCAAAAAAGGTTGTAAGGGTAGCCCCAGCAATTACAGGGCAGCCAGTTTAACATCAGTGGTGAGCAAGCTTCTAGAAACAATTATTTAGGATAGAATTAGTCACATGGAAAAGTGGGGGTTGATTTGGAAGAGCCAGCATAGATTTCCAAAGGGAAATTGTGTTTAACTTATCTCCTCAAAAAAACTCCACATTAACAGAAAGGGTTAATGAGGGTAATGCTGTTGATGTGGTGTACACGGACTTTCAGAAGGCATTTAAATCAGCGCCGCACAACAGACTTATGAGAAATTGTAGTTCTTAGAACAAAGGGGACAGTAGCAAAATGGACTGAATTATAGGAAGCAGAGTAATGATCAATGGATATTTTTTGAATTACAAGGTGGAGTTTCACAGTGGTCAGTACGGGGCCCTTGCTTTTCCTAATATATTAATGATCTAGATCTTGGTGTGCCGGGAAAGTATAAAACAAAGGGTAAAATTCAAGGGATCTGGGTGTATATGTGCAGAGATCATTGAAGGTGGCAGGGCATGTGGTGGGAGCAATTAATAAAGCATATAGTATCCTAAGCTTTATTAATGGGGGATAAGAGTATACAAAGAACAAAATTATACAAAAGTAAGGAAGTTATGCTGAATTTATACAAGACACTAGTTAGACCCCAGCTGGAATACTGTGCACAGTTTTGGGTGCCACACTATAGAAAGGATGTGAACACATTGGAGAGCGTGCAGAAGAGGTTTATAAGAGTGGATCCAGGAATGAGAAACTTCAGTTATGAGGATAGATTGGAGAGGTTGGGACTTATGTTCTTGGAGAGAAGGCGGCTAAGAGGAGATTTGAAAGAGATGTTCAAAATCATGTGGGGACTGGACAGAGCAGATAGGGAGAAACTGTTCTCATTTGTAAAAGGATCAAGAATGAGAGGGCAGATTTAAAGTGATTTACAACAGAAGCAAATGCGATGTGAGAAAAACTTCTTCACAGAATGCACTGCCTGAAGCAGTGTTGGAAGCAGGTTCAATTGAAGCATTCAAGAGGACATTAGATAATTATCACAATAGAAACAATGTGCAGGGGCATGCTACTAAATCATTATGCTCTTTTGGAAAGCTGGTGCAGACATGGTGGCCCAAATGGCCTCTTTCTACATTCTCTGTGACATTATCGTCTGATGTGGGTATGCCGGCGTTGGACTGGCGTAAACACAGTAAAAAGTCTGACAACACCAGGTTTTAGTCCAACCGATTTATTTGATAATATTCTCACAAGCTTTCGAGGGGGCTGCCTCTTTGTCAGGTGAATGGAGAGTTCCATTGAGACGTATAAGATGATGAATGGGATGGATAGGATAGAGGTGGAGAGACTCTTCCCGCTCAAAAAAGACAGTAGGACTAGGGGGCACAGCCTCAAGATAAAGGGGGGGCGGTTTAGAACAGAGTTGAGGAGGAACTTCTTCACTCAAAGGGTGGTGAATCAACCCATCAACCCGTTTCTTAAAAATATTTAGCGAGGCAGCCTCCACCACTTCAACGGGCAGAGAATTCCAGAGATTCACCACCCTTTGAGTGAAGAAGTTCCTCCTCAACTCTGTTCTAAACCGCCCCCCCTTTATCTTGAGGCTGTGCCCCCTAGTCCTACTGTCTTTTTTGAGCGGGAAGAGTCTCTCCACCTCTATCCTATCCATCCCATTCATCATCTTATACGTCTCAATGAGATCTCCCCTCATTCTTCTAAACTCTAACGAGTACAAGCCTAGTTTATTCAGCCTCTCCTCATAGCTCAATCCCCTCAACTCTGGTATCAGCCGAGTAAACCTCCTCTGCACTCCCTCCAGGGCCAAAATATCCTTGCGCAGGTGCGGCGCCCAAAACTGCACACAGTACTCCAGCTGCGGCCTCACCACTCAAAAAAGACAGTAGGACTAGGGGGCACAGCCTCAAGGTAAAGGGGAGGCGGTTTAGAACAGAGTTGAGGAGGAACTTCTTCACTCAAAGGGTGGTGAATCTCTGGAATTCTCTGCCCGTTGAAGTGGTGGAGGCTGCCTCGCTAAATATTTTTAAGAAGCGGGTTGATGGGTTTTTGATAAGAGAAGGGATTAAGGGTTATGGGGAGAGGGCGGGAAGGTGGAGCTGAGCCACGACAGATCAGCCATGATCTTATTGAATGGCGGGGCAGGCTCGAGGGGCCAGATGGCCTACTCCTGCTCCTATTTCTTATGTTCTTATGTTCTTATGAATATTATCAAATAAATCGGTTGGACTAAAACCTGGTGTTGTCAGACTTTTTACTGTATTATCGTCTGATCCAGGTTGGGCCAAGGGGATTGGATTTAGGGTCTGCTTGAACTTTTTTAAAAATGTACAAAAGCTTGCTGTCCAATTTCCTGTACTGAGGCATAATGGGCAATGGTGAGAGAGAGATAATGAACAAGAACAGCACAGGAACAGGCCCTTCGGCCCTCCAAGCTTGCACCGATCATGTGTTCCTAACTAGACCATCCGTTTGTATTCCTCTATTCCCAGTCTGTTCATGTGGCTATCTAGATAAGTCTTAAATGATCCGAACAGGTCTGCCTCAACCAACTTACTTGGTAGTGCATTCCAGGACCCCACCACCCTCTGTGTAAAATACATTCATGTCGCACTATCTGTAACCCCCGTGACTTGCCTGGGTTTGCAAAACCTCACTCACTGTACTGTCTGGAGACAATACACATCTCTTTAAACTGTGATCAGTGCTCCTTCCACTCACATTATCAGCCACTTTAAGACTTGAACAGCAGGTTAGGTGTAAGGATTCGCATTCTAATCAGCAATCTCTAAACTGTCTGTGCTTTATATGTTCTGTCTGAGGCCAGAACTCTCCATTCACCTGACGAAGAGGGTAACCTCGAAAGCTTGCTTGCTTGTGAGAATATTATCAAATAAATCGGTTGGACTAAAACCTGGTGTTGTCAGACTTTTTACTAAAATACATTCCCCACATATCTGTATTGAATCTTGCTGCCCCCTTACCTTGAACTTGTGACCCCTCGTGTTTGTCATTTCTGATCTGGGAAAAAGCTTCCAACTGTTCACCCTATCTATGCCCTTCATAATTTTATAAACTTCTATTCAGTCACCCCTCAACCTCAGTCTTTCCGGGGAGGACAACCCCAGTTTTTCTCAATCTCACCTCATAGCTAATACCCTCCATACCAGGCAACTTCCTGGTAAACCTTTTCTGTACTCTCTCCAAAGCCTCCACGTCCTTCCGGTAGTGTGGTGGCCAGAACTGATTGCAGTATTTTAGATGTGGCCTAACCAATGTTCTACATAACTGTGACATCACGTGCCAATTTTTATACTTTATGTCCATCCAATAAAGGCCAGCATGCCATATGCCTTCTTCACCATCTTTTCCAACTGTGCTGCTACCTTTAAGGATCTGTGGACTTGCACATCCAGATCCCTCTGTGTGTCTATACTCCTGATGGATCTTCCATTAAGTGTATAGCTCCCCCCTGCATTAGATTTAGCAAAATGCATCACTTCGCATTTATCTGGATTAAATTCCATCTGCCATTTCTCCACCCAATTTAAAAAATATCAAGTGACAACAAGAGCGCAACCTGTCCCAATCTTGCTGTCCCAGCGGGAGGAATGGGAAATCCTGATCTTAACTCCCTGCAAGTGAATGGATTTTGACAGATTTAAAATCTTGCTCAGTCCTCTCATTACCAATATGACCAATATGTTCTTTAGTGCATTAAGTCTACGTTCCAGGAGTCACCTCTACATTTATCCAGCAGCACCAACAGGACTCCAAGAGGTGGGGTTTTCTCTTGCTCTTTGACCAGGTGTGTGACACATGATTTATTTACAACAGTTTGACTCTGGTGCTGACCTCTGTTAATTTGTAAAGGATAAGAAATGCTCAGTCATTGTCATGAACTGCATCTAGTTCCATTTTGTGTTAGTACTGATCTGATTCTCCTCATCTAATTAACCAAACATCAAGGAAAAGCAAAAAGGACAGGAGTGGCAGAGAGCAGCAGCTTTCTTTTTGCCAGATGCAGTTCTGTCCAAGTTCCCACTGATTGAACTTTAGACTTACGCTTCCTACGACAAAACCTTTTATAGATGTTGCTGCTCAGAATTGAAAGAGACTTTGAACACCATCAGTTGAACATTCACCATTGACCGTCAAGCATTCATTCTGTGGCACAGGAAACATTCTGGGTTTTTGAGGAAAGATTCCACTTCTTCAGTGTGGAAACCGGATTGAAAGGGGATGGGTTCTGATTGAAGCACTGGTGATCAGTGGAGTCTGGCTCAAATCTCTCCTTGTACTGTTATGTTGTTAACAGTAAGACTTGGAGCACAAGATTTTATTCTGCAGTCACCGTTTGCTATTGGGAGCTGGGTTCTGGTAAGTGAATTTTCTGGCTGAATTTTTTGGATTTGTTATCCATGTGTAGGCCCACCTTCAGCTTAGCTATTGGTGTTTTGTACTGACCCGGGGGAGAAAACAGTTTAATAATGTCATTAGCCTGGGCATTGGCACAATGCGCCAGGTAAATAGAACATAGAACATAGAACATTACAGCGCAGAACAGGCCCTTCGGCCCACGATGTTGCGCTGACCAGTTACAAAAACAATGACCCACTAACCTAAACCAATCCCTTTTTGTCCATAAACCTATCCACGGATCTCTTAAATGCCCCCAAACTAGGCGCATTTACAACTGCAGCAGGCAGGGCATTCCAATCCCTCACCACCCTCTGGGTAAAGAACCTACCCCTGACATCCGTCCTATAACTACCACCCCTTAATTTAAAGCCATGCCCCCTCGTGCTAGATTTCTCCATCAGAGGAAAAAGGCTATCCACCCTATCTAAACCTCTAATCATCTTATATGTTTCAATAAGATCCCCTCGCAGCCTCCTTCTTTCCAGCGAAAACAACCCCAAATCCCTCAGCCTCTCCTCATAGGAACTTCCCTCCATACCAGGCAACATCCTGGTAAACCTCCTCTGCACCTTCTCCAAAGCCTCCACATCCTTCCTGTAATGTGGGGACGAGAACTGCACACAGTACTCCAAGTGCGGCTGTACCAGAGTAGTGTACAGTTGCAACATGACGCTGCGACTCCTAAATTCAATCTCCCTACCAATAAACGCCAAAACACCGTATGCCTTCTTAACAACCTTATCTACTTGACTCCCAACTTTCAGGGATCTATGAACACATACACCTAGATCCCTCTGCTCATCCACACTATTCAAAGTCCTCCCGTTAGCCCTATACTCGACACATCTGTTATTCCTACCAAAGTGAATTACCTCACACTTCTCCGCATTAAACTCCATCCGCCACCTCTCGGCCCAGCTCTGCAACCTGTCTAAGTCAAATAATGATGTTACTCAGCATGTAGCATTGCTTGAAAGCTATTTTGGACCCTCTGTTCCAGTTAACATCTTCTCTTTCTTAACCACCCACATCTGGATATGCATTCAGAAACAGAATAAACTTCACCACGAATCGGGTCCCAGTTAGTCTCCTGAGCCAGATGATTCTCTTCTGCTGTGTTGCTCTTAATGGGACAATCAGCACATCCTTTCCCCTTAACTCCTTTTTACAATCTTCAAGAGCTACGTTACTCAGTTCTAAACTCTAACTTATCATTATACACACAAGTGGGAGAAAAGTGGGTTTTGAGTCAGGGAGCACTGGCACCAGTCCTGGGGAAAAGCAAACTGTATCACTGGGTCTTCACCTGAACCATGTTGGGTGCAGTATTTGGGTGAATCATACAAGTAGCATTTTATAACAACTACAGCTGCAGGGAGAACTTCAAACTAAATAGTTAACTGGGAGTGCGTGAGGGGAAAATGGCGGGGGTGGGGGGGAGGTGGAATGGGCTACAGAGGGTTCACACGATGAGATTTGGAAAGTTAAAAGCAATACTGCAAGGTAGTTGAGTTTAGGAAAGCTAGTCTACATTGATGAGTTGGCAGAAAGGCCTGTTTCTGTGCTCTATATCTCTACGACTTTGACGGAAAATGGGCTTGCAATGCAGATAATGGAAACCAGATTGTGATTGGAAAGAAGAGAGTCGACACTTAGGAGGGCATCAAAAAATATGGTCAGGTTAGGGAAAAATGACTTTAAACTAACAAAGGGAGAGGAGGGTTCAGGTGAAGGGGAAGTTAGAAAACGAACAATAAAAGTTTGAGCAATAGAAAAGTATACCAAGGTGGGTAAAGACAAGCTGCATTACACAGGAAAAGACAGAGTTTAGCAGTAATATATATCAGACAGTAAGGCCCATGCAGGGAATAATGGTAAAGTAGTAAACTCAGTCACTTTATCCGAATGCTTAGAGCACTGCAATAAAATAGACGAACTGGTGGCACAAATAGAGATAAAGGGTTTACATCTAATCACTATTTCAAAGATACGGTTACAAGATGACCAAGGTTGGGAAATAAATATTCCAGAGCGCACATTTCACAAAGACAGGCAGAGTGGAAAGGAGAACAGGTGGACCTGATAATAGAATGAGTGAGAAAGGATCTTGGCTCAGAAAATCAGGAAGTAGCATTAGCATGGAGTAGCATTAGGAATAGCAAGGGTCAGAAAATGCTATTGGGAGTAGTTTATCGGACCCCCAACAGTAGAGTATTAAACAATCAATTATTGGAGACTGGAATAAAAGCGATATAATAGTTGTGGAGGACTTTAATCTTCATGTAGATCGAGACAATCAAATTGGTAAGAATGGTCCAGAAGATGAGTTTGTAAAATGCTTTCCCCATAGTTTCCTGGAACAATACATTATGAAACAATACATTTCCTGAAACAATACATTTTGTAGCGGGTAGGTCATGCCTTACTAACCTTATCGAGTTCTTTGAGAAAGTGACCAAAGAGGTGGATAGGGGTAAGGCAGTTGATGTGGTGTATATGGATTTTAGCAAGGCATTTGATAAGGTTCACCATGGTAGGCTTCTGCAGAAAATGCAGATGTATGGGATTGGGGGTGATCTAGGTAATTGGATCAGGAATTGGCTAGCAGATAGGAGACAGAGAGTGGTGGTTGATGGGAAATATTCGTCATGGAGTTCGGTTACAAGTGGTGTGCCTCAGGGATCTGTTTTGGGGCCACTGCTGTTTGTAATTTTTATTAATGATCTGGATGAGGGTATAGTTGGGTGGATTAGTAAGTTTGCTGATGACACCAAAGTCGGAGGTGTGGTAGATTGTGAGGAAGGGTGTCATAGTTTGCAGGATGACTTAGAAAGGTTGCAGAGCTGGGCTGAGAGGTGGCGGATGGAGTTTAATGTGGAGAAGTGTGAGGTAATTCATTTCGGTAGGAATAACAGATGTGTTGAGTATAGTGCTAACGGGAGGACTTTGAATAGTGTGGAGGAGCAGAGGGATCTAGGTGTATGTGTACATAGATCCCTGAAAGTTGGGAATCAAGTAGATAAGGTTGTTAAGAAGGCATACGGAGTTTTGGCGTTTATTGGTAGGGGGATTGAATTTAGGAGTCGCAGCGTCATGATGCAACTGTACACATCTCTGGTGCGGCCGCACTTGGAGTTTTGTGTGCAGTTCTGGTCCCCACATTACAGGAAGGATGTAGACGCTTTGGAGAGGGTGCAGAGGAGGTTTACCAGGATGTTGCCTGGTATGGAGGGGAGATCCTATGAGGAGAGATTGAGAGATTTGGGGTTGTTTTCGCTGGAAAGAAGGCGGCTAAGAGGGGATCTCATTGAAACATATAAGATGATTAGAGGTTTAGACAGGGTAGATAGTGATAGCCTTTTTCCTAGGATGGAGAAAGCTAGCACGAGGGGGCACGATTTTAAATTAAGGGGGGGTAGTTATAGGACTGATGTCAGGGGTAGGTTCTTTACCCAGAGGGTGGTGAGGGACTGGAATGCCCTGCCAGCTGCAGTTGTAAATGCGCCTAGTTTGGGGGCGTTTAAAAGATCTGTGGATAGGTTTATGGATGAAAAGGGATTGGTTTAGGCTAGTGGGTCATTGTTTTGTAACTGGTCGGCGCAACATCGTGGGCCGAAGGGCCTGTTCTGCGCTGTAATGTTCTATGTTCTATGTTCTATGAAACCAACTTGGGATAAACTATTTTAGATCTAATCTTGTGCAGAGAGGCAGGGTTAATTAGTAATGTCATTGTAAAAGATTGACTAGGAAATAGTGATCATAATTGAATTCTGAATTAAGTTTGAAAATGACAAACTCTATCATAAACAAGAAACTTAAAACTTAAGTAGGAATAACAGATGTGTTGAGTATAGGGCTAACGGGAGGACTTTGAATAGTGTGGAGGAGCAGAGGGATCTAGGTGTATGTGTACATAGATCCCTGAAAGTTGGGAATCAAGTAGATAAGGTTGTCAAGAAGGCATACGGTGTCTTGGCGTTTATTGGTAGGGGAATTGAATTTAGGAGTCGCAACGTCATGATGCAACTGTACACAACTCTGGTGCGGCCGCCCTTGGAGTTTTGTGTGCAGTCTGGTCCCCACATTACAGGAAGGATGTGGAGGCTTTGGAGAGGGTGCAGAGGAGGTTTACCAGGATGTTGCCTGGTATGGAGGGGAGATCCTATGAGGAGAGACTGAGAGATTTGGGGTTGTTTTCGCTGTAAAGAAGGCGGCTAAGAGGGGACCTTATTGAAACATATAAGATGATTAGAGGTTTAATCATCTTAAATCGGCCTCGCAGGTGGAGGAGGTGGTCAAGAAGGCGTATGGTGTACTGGCCTTCATTAATCGAGGGATTGAGTTTAGGAGTCGGGAGGTAATGCTGCAACTTTACAGGACCCTCGTCAGGCCTCATTTGGAGTGCTGTGCGCAGTTCTGGTCGCCTCACTATAGGAAGGACGTGGAAGCTATTGAAGGGGTGCAGAGGAGATTTACAAGGATGTTGCCTGGACTGGGAGGCATGCCTTATGAAGATAGGTTGAGGGAGCTGGGACTCTTTTCCCTGGAGAGGCGAGGGTTGAGAGGCGACCTGATAGAAGTTTATAAAATGTTGAGAGGAATAGATAGGGTGGACTCTCAGAGGCTATTTCCCCGGGTTGAAATGGTCGCTACGAGAGGACACAGATTTAAGGTGCGGGGAGGGAAGTACAGAGGTGATGTTAGGGGTAAGTTTTTCACTCAGAGGGTGGTGAGTGAATGGAATCGGCTGCCGTCGTCGGTGGTGGAGGCGAACTCGCTGGGGTCTTTTAAAAGACTTCTGGATGAGTATATGGGGTTTAATGGGATTGGGGGTTATAGATAGGTCTATAGATTGGTGGGGTTGATGCGATCGGCGCAACTCGAGGGCCGAAGGGCCTGTTTGTGCTGTAATGTTCTATGTTCTATGTTTAGACAGGGTAGATAGTGATAGCCTTTTTCCTAGGATGGAGAAAGCTAGCACGAGAGGGCACGACTTTAAATTAAGGGGGGGTAGTGATAGGACTGATGTCAGGGGTAGGTTCTTTACCCAGAGGGTGGTGAGGGACTGGAATGCCCTGCCAGCTGCAGTTGTAAATGCGCCTAGTTTGGGGGCGTTTAAGAGATCTGTGGATAGGTTTATGGACGAAAAGGAATTGGTTTAGGCTAGTGGGTCATTGTTTTGTAACTGGTCGGTGCAACATCGTGGGCCGAAGGGCCTGTTCTGCGCTGTAATGTTCTATGTTCTATGTTCTAAAGCCAATTTCATAGGTATAAAAGGAGAATTAGCTACGATTAATTAGGTAAATAGACTGAAAGGTATGACAATAAATAAACAATTGGAAACAATCAAAGAATCAATCCAAAACCTTCAACAAAAATACATTTTATTTTAAAAGTCAGTGGAAAAGATCCAAAAGATCCTTAATAAACCTATTAAGGATATTATGATAACAGATAAGAGGAAAAGATTAATACTATTGCAAAGAATAGCAGCAAGTCTAAGGGTTTAGAGGAAGGGGGCCAGCAAAAAGTTGATTTAAAAAAGAATATGAATGTAAATTAACAAGGAATATAAATGTAAAAAAAATTGCAAGGACGTCTACAAATACATGAAAGGAAAAATAGTAGCTAAAGTAAATGCTGGTCCCTTAGTAGCAGAGACAGGAGAATTTATGATTGAGCACATGGCAGAGACATAGAACATAGAACAGAGAACATTACAGCACAAACAGGCCCTTCGGCCCTCGAGTTGCGCCGATCGCATCAACCCCACCAATCTATAGACCTATCTATAACCCCCAATCCCATTAAACCCCATATACTCATCCAGAAGTCTTTTAAAAGACCCCATCGAGTTCGCCTCCACCACCGACGACGGCAGCCGATTCCAATCACTCACTACCCTCTGAGTGAAAAACTTACCCCTAACATCACCTCTGTACTTCCCTCCCCGCACCTTAAATCTGTGTCCTCTCGTAGCGACCATTTCAACCCGGGGAAATAGCCTCTGAGAGTCCACCCTATCTATTCCTCTCAACATTTTATAAACTTCTATCAGGTCGCCTCTCAACCTTCGCCTCTCCAGGGAAAAGAGTCCCAGCTCCCTCAACCTATCTTCATAAGGCATGCCTCCCAGTCCAGGCAACATCCTTGTAAATCTCCTCTGCACCCTTTCAATAGCTTCTACGCCTTTCCTATAGTGAGGCGACCAGAACTGCGCACAGTACTCCAAATGAGGCCTGACGAGGGTCCTGTAAAGTTGCAGCATTACCTCCCGACTCCTAAACTCAATCCCTCGATTAATGAAGGCCAGTACACCATACGCCTTCTTGACCACCTCCTCCACCTGCGAGGCCGATTTAAGAGTCCTGTGAACCCGGACCCTGAGATCCTTCTGCTCTTCAACGCTACTAAGACCCCTGCCCTTAATAGTGTACTCGTTCATCCCGTTGGTTCTGCCGAAATGGACTACTACACATTTATCCGCGTTGAAGTCCATCTGCCACTACTCCGCCCATTCCTGCATCCTATCTATGTCCTGCTGCAACTTTTGACATCCTTCCAGACCATCCACAACACCGCCGACCTTCGTGTGTCATCAGCGAACTTGCTAACCCATCCCTCCACTTCCTCATCCAGGTCATTTATGAAAATGACAAACAACAAGGGTCCCAGAACAGATCCCTGGGGCACCCCACTGGTGACTGACCTCCATTCCGAAAAAGACCCATCCACAACCACTCTCTGCCTTCTGCAGGCAAGCCAGTTCTGGATCCACAAGGCCAAAGGCCCTTAATCAATATCACAGAAGTAAGAAACATGCCATCAAAGTTTGGTCTTGCAAACATCAATACATCTCACAAGAAATACTAACAATAGAGGAACCAACAATTCATATTGCATGAGTAGAGAGTGTGATTAGACAATGCACTTGAGAACAGACAACTGCCAATCTTTTATTCAAATTCAAACAAGAATAAACAACATGGGCAGCCCCCCTCCATTCTTCCCTCCCCACCCAATTCTTCCTCCTTAATCAATTCACCCCCATATTTTCCCGCCCCAAATCACCCTTTTTCACATCCTTACTCCCCAATTCTCCCCTCCCTTCATTCTGCCACCCACACCTCCCATTACCACTCATTTCTGTTCCCTTCCCCATTATCCCATTTAATCTGCTTCCCTGACCCTTTAACATAGAACATATAGAACATAGAACATTACAGCGCAGAACAGGCCCATCTGAGGAAAAACGCTATCACTGTCCACCCTATCTAAACCTCTAATCATCTTATATGTTTCAATAAGATCCCCTCTTAGCCGCCTTCTTTCCAACGAAAACAACCCCAAATCCCTCAGTCTCTCCTCATAGGACCTCCCTTTAGGCCCTTCATTTGCCCTCCTTCCTCAATTTCTCTCCATTCCCCCCACCCCTCAACAAGTGCAAAGAGAAAGTGCATCAGGGAAATTGATAATGGAAAGCAAGGCTGTGGCGGATAAATTAGTAGTAAGAAGTCTCACAACATCAGGTTAAAATCCAACCAGTTTATTTGATAGTAATCCCACAAGCTTTCGGAAACACTGTTCCTTCATCAGGTGTGTGGAAGGTTCTGATCAGAGAAGGACATATTAAGTCACACACAGTTTACAGAATACTGATTAGAACGCAAATTTTTACAAGCAACCTGCTATTCAAGTCTTAAAGATGCAGACAATGTGAATGGAGATAGCATTAGCACAGGTTAATTGTATATTGTCTCCAGACAAGACAGTAAGTGAGATTTTACAAGCCCAGGCAAGTCATGGGGGTTACAGATAGGACGACATGAACCCAAGATCCCAGGTGAGACCGTCCTCATGTGTGCGGAACTTGTCTATCAGTCTCTGCTCAGCGACTTCACACTGTCGTGTGTCTTGAAGGCCGCCTTGGAGAACGCTTACCCAAAGGTCAGAGGCCGAATGCCCGTGACCACTGAAGTGTTCACCAACGGGAAGGGAACAGTCTTGCCTGGTGATTGTCAAGCGATGTTCATTCATCCATTGTCGTAGTGTCTGCATGGTCTCCCCAATGTACCATGCTTCTGGACATCTTTTCCTGCAACGTAACAGGTAGACAACGTTGGCCGAGTTACAAGTGTACGTGCTGTGTACCTGGTGAATGGTGTTCTCAAGTGAGATGATGTCATCCATGTCGATGATCCGGCATGTCTTGCAGAGGTTGCTGTGGCAGGGTTGTGTGGTGTTGTGGTCACTGTTCTCCTGAAGGCTGGGTAGTTTGCTGCAAACAACGGTCTGTTTGAGGTTGTGCAGATGTTTGAAGGCAAGAAGTGGGGGTGTGAGGATATGCCCTGGCGAGATGTTCGTCTTCATCAATGATGTGTTGAAGACTGCGGGGAAGATGTCGTAGTTTCTCCGCTCCGGGTATCATCGATTACGGTCCATTGAGCCTGCACTGACAACAATCCCGTCCAGGTCCTGTCCTCGTAATCCCACATATTTATTCTGCTAATCCCTCTGACATTCAAGAACAATTTAGCATGACCAATCAACCTAACTCGCACATCTTGAGAGTGTGGGATGAAACCAGAGCACCCACCAGAAGAACCCCAGGCAGACATGGGGAGAATGTGCAAACTCACACGGGCAGTGACCCAGGGCCAGAATTGAATCCAGGTCCCCGTATTGTGGGACAGCAGTGCTAACCACTGTTGTGGATAAAGGGGAACCTGTCGATGCGCTGTACTTAGATTTCCAAAAAAACATTGGATAAGGTGCCACATCAAATGTTATTGCAGAAAATGAAAGCTCAGGGTGTAAGGGGTAACATTGACATGGCTCACAGGAAACAGAGCTAACATTTTTTTTCTGGTTGTCAGGATGTAACAAGTATGCCACAGGAACTGTCCCTCTGTTTTATTAGTTTGCACCCCTTTCTGCACCAAGTTTGATTTGATTTACTATTATCACATGTATGGGATATGTATGTATGAGTACTGTATAAGTCAGGGAGTTTTACAGCATGGAAAAAACTTGGCCCAACTTTTTTTAAACCCCTAAGCTAGTCCCAACAGCCTGCCCATATCCCTCTATACCCATCTTACCCATGTAACTATCTAAATGCTTTTTAAAGACAAAATTGTATCCACCTCTACTACTACCTCTGGCAGCCTGTTTCAGACACTCACCACCCACTGTGAAAAAACTGACCCTCTGGACAATTCTATATCTCTCCCCCCTCACTTTAAACCTATGCCCTCTAGTTTTAAACTCCCCTGCCTTTGGGAAAAGATGTTGACTATCTAGCTGATCTGTGTCCCTCATTATTTTATAGGCTTCTATAAGATCACCCCTTGGCCTCCTACGCTCCAGAAAAAAAGTCGCAGTCTATCCAGCCTCTCTTTATAACTCAAACCATCAAGTCCCAGTAACATCCTAACAAATCTTTTCTGCACTCTTTCTAGTTTAATAGTATCCTTTCTATAATAGGGTGACCAGAACTGTACACAATATTCAAGTGTGGCCTTACCAATGTCTTAGAACATAGAACATAGAACATTACAGCGCAGAACAGGCCCTTCGGCCCACGATGTTGCGCCGACCAGTTACAAAACAATGACCCACTAGCCTAAACCAATCCCTTTTCATCCATAAACCTATCCACAGATCTTTTAAACGCCCCCAAACTAGGTGCATTTACAACTGCAGCTGGCAGGGCATTCCAGTCCCTCACCACCCTCTGGGTAAATGTAAATTGTACAACTTCAACAAGACATCCCAACTCCTGTATTCTATAGACATCCCAATTCCTGTATCTTGTGCACTTATACAGACAAAACATACCATTCTTGGAGTACATAGGGGAGAAGGAAAGGAGACGGTGCAGAAAGTAGTGTTTTTAGTGGAGTCAAGCATAAAGGAGCTTTTTCTAGTACTGGTGCTAGTGCCTCATGAATCTCTCACACCACTCTTTCAGCCATACATACTAAACCGTCCTTTTGGTAATTTCCATATGGCTCAGGTTCTGTTTAACTGGATCTTAGGCTGAAAACAACCTCAACCAGAACTTAATTCCTGGTTCTACTTCACTGCTTCCTATTTCATCACCGCAGCAAAGTCCACCTTTCTGCTAAGTCTTTCTCCATTCAGGAGATGATTTCCTTGAACATCTATCTCGCCCCGGCTGCTGTGTAAGGTGGAGCTGAATCTTTCTGGTGTTGGGATCCCCTCTACCCTTTCACGTGCTCACTGTGTAACTCTCAACGGAAACATTCTCACTTCCCTTTCTGACTGTGACGTCGGGGGTCTCCGAACTTCCTGTTCCCAGACTCAAGCTAACCGTCAGAGAACCCATGCTTCATCGTGTGTGGTCTCTGTGGGGTCAAAATTAGCGCAGGCTTTTTTGCCTTCTTCCATGGTGTGCGACACTAATTTCCTAGCCCATTTGGATGAATTGGCTTCATTTAATCTAACTCAATCTAATTCCCCATATTCTCCTGTAAAGTGGATCTATAAATGACTGGCAAAGGCAATCGGATGTTCCCCTTTCCTCTGTCTACATTTATTAACCCATCTACAGGATCCCCTTTATTAAACCCCACTGTAATCAATATCCCTTCCTTGATCTCACTTAAGGCTCCTTCCCCAACATTTTGAGGGGCTGGCAGGGCAGACCATACAGACTTGCTTAAGCACATGACTATCAGTTTCAATTCTTCCCTTTCGTCTAGCCCATGCATTATCTTTTGCTGCCTAACATTCTCAAACTGTGTGGGACTGCTCAAAAATTTTCGTTTTCTTTGCAATTTCAGCCAATTGTGCCATCTTAAAGGGGTCATGTATGTAATACCCTGAGACTCTCCTATCCGACATTCAGTCATCACTGGGTGCAGTGGTACCAGAGGTGAATCTGGGGGAGAGGTGGGTATGACTTCCCCTGGGAAAGATGGTGGTGGACCCAATCCTCGGTTCACGTAATGTAAAGTTGAGCGTTCTCCTTTAACTCTCCCCAATCTGCATCCTCTACCTCCTCTTCCTCTACTGTCCCGAAGGTACACATAAATCCGTTTTGAACCTATAATAGGTATTCCAGCAGCGAAATTTCTTGCTGGCATTTGGAGTGGTCAGTGGTTGCCTGTGTCTGTTCCTTACTGGCTTGATAAAGCGTTTTTATTGCCACCTGCAGACTGCTGCACTTAGCTTCCAATCATGCTATGGCAAGCTCGGCTTTACCTTTGGTCAGGTAGGCTCTCTCATACTGGGTCTGAAAATTGCCCAGATGTATTAAATTTGACTGGTTGCTTCTCTTTAATTCATCTATCTCTCTGTCCTTTTTGGCTCTTATTTGTTCTATCCTCTCCTGCTACCGTTCCTTTAGTTTCTTAAGCTCTTCCTCTTTTCCCTCCTGCACCTGCTTCAATTCCTCCAGTTCCTTACAAACTCTGTTTAATTCCTTTTCTGTTCCTAGCAATTGTCCTAAGCAGCTCACAATCATAGTCGCTTTCTCACATTTGGCCTGCCCCATTTTCCCTAAACTTTTCCTCAGATTGTACCAATACTTCTGTCCTAGGGATCGCGGTCAAGTCTCAGTATAGGGCACAAGATTCTGCCCATAGGGTACACCCTTTCTCCTTAATACATTCCCTGATTTTTGTTTCCCATATGGACACTTCTCTATCTCTGTGCTGTTTCCTGCCATTCTATATTTTTGACGACAAAGGGTAGGGAGTTGATCGGACTGAGGATACGGCTTTAGGCTACGTTCTGGTCCTAATCCCTCCAGATTCTAATGTAAACCTAAGGCGTTTACCCTATCATCCTTGTTAGTACCAACGCACGCACAATAACAATTTCCCAAAAGCAGTAATTTTGACCAATAAGGAGTCTGCACCTGTTTGGTCTGATGTTTTAAAATAATCGTTCAAAATAGACTTTCTACTCCTTTTGATTTACTTGAGATCCTGGCCATCACATGGGGCATTTGCTGTCTTAATTCGGACTCACGCTAAATCTCCAGGAATATTAGGTTTTGTGGGATTTGATATCGGAGCAACAAAGTTACTTCTTGTCGATGTCAAGACAAGGAGAGGCAATATGAAAATAAAGGTTTTGATTGTAAAGCATGCGCAAGAACTGAAAGACCTATGGGTCAGATGGCAGGTGAGAAAGTGGTTAAAAAGACACAAAGAATGTTAGAAACTACTCTTAGTTTAAGCTCAACTCAAGGTTATATCTAGTTCTGGGACAGCTATTTACCATTTATGTAGATGATCTGGAGGAGGAGCTGAGTGTAGGATAACGAAATTTGCTGATGACACAAAGATGAGCGAAAAAGCAAATTGTGCGGAGGGTGTGGAAAGTCTGCAGAGGGATCTAGATAGGCTGAGCGAGTGGGCGAGGACCTGACAGATGGAGTACAATGTTAGCAAGTGTGAGGTTATCCACTTTGGCAGAAATAATAGTAGGAAGGATTACTATTTAAAGGGTGAAAAGCTGCAGCATGCTACGGTGCAGAGGGGACCTGGGGGTCCTTGTGCATGAGTTGCAAAAACCCAGTCTGCAGGTGCAGCAGGTGATCAAGAAGGCGAATGGAACGCTGGCCTTTATAGCGAGGGGAATAGAATATAAAAGCAGGAAGGTCTCGCTGCAACCGTACAGGGCACTGGTGAGGCCATAGTTGGAGTACTGTGTGCAGTTTTGGTCGCCGCACTTGCACAAGAATATTTTGGCCTTGGAGGGGGGAAGAGGAGGTTCACTAGGCTGATACCGGAGATGAGGGGGTTGGACTATGAAGAGAGACTAAATAGACTGGGTCTGTACTCGTTGGAGTTTAGAAGAATGAGGGGGGATCTTATAGAGACGTATAAGATAATGAAAGGATGGATAAAGTAGAGGTAGAGAGATTCTTCCCGCTTAGAAAGGATAGCAAGACTAGAGGGCACAGCCTCAAGATAAAGGGGGGGCAGTTTAGAACTGAGTTGAGGAGGAACTTCTCTCTGGAATTCTCTGCCCGTTGAAGTGGTGGAGGCTACCTCGCTGGATATATTTAAGTCACGGGTAGATAGGTTTTTGACAGACAAGGGAATTAAGGGTTATGGGGAGAAAGCAGGAAAGCGGAACTGATCCACTTCAGATCAGCCATGATCTTATTGAATGGCGGGGCAGGCTCGAAGGGCTAGGTGGCTTACTCCTGCTCCTATTTCTTATGTTCTTACTATGACATCACATTTTAGGAAAGGTTTGAAGGCTTTTGAAAGAGTGCAGGAATGACTTAAGAGGATGAGATTAAGAGGAAGAGTTCCAGGCATGAGGATCTCCAGTTTCGTGAGTACATTAACAGCAAGTAAGGGCTATTCTGAAATGTGCTCCCTGAAAGTGTGGTGGAAGCAGATACAATTTGTGTTTTAAAAGTGAATTGGCAAAGTAGATTGAAGATAAGTGGGTTTTTTCCAGGTGCTCTGGTTTCCTCCCACAGTGCAAAGATGTGTGGGTTAGGTTGATTGGCCATGCTAACTTGCCCCTTAGTGGCCTGAGATGCGTAGGTCAGAAGGATTAGTGAATAGAATATGTAAGGTTATGGGGGTAGAGCCAATGTGGGATTGTGGTCGGTGCAGACTCGATGGGCCAAGTGGCCTCATTCTGTACTGTAGAGTTTCTATGATTCTATGATGATAAAATAACATTTGTCAGTCTACAGCGAAAGGTTTGGAGTGGCCAAATTGCTCATGGAGAGGGCCAGCATAGACATTACCTCCTATGGTTGAATGACCACCTCTGATTTGAGATTGAGAAAGTGCACCACCTTCACCCTCTACAGCAAATTCTTAACTTCTCACAGTTAACATTGCTCAGTTTATTTTGTTGTAAAGGATCTGTATTACCTTTGATATGCCACCTGCCTATCACAGGCCTCACTCCTCACCTGGGCACTGCCTCTCACCTAGCAACAGGTGCCCACCTGGCCGGCGCGTGCGCAGTGTTGCAGCCGGCCGTTGAGCGCTCGCGCGATCGGCCGGCGCTGGCTGGGTGGGCGCATGCGCAGTGGCGGTGAGGCCGATGCTGCTTTGAGAGCCTCGGGGGCGGGTACGGGAACCTTCGCCTGTCAGAGCGGCGAGTGCGGGCTCGGAGGCGCAGGATGTCTGTGCTGAGCCCGGTGCAGATTAAAGAGGCGAACGCTCACCTGGCAGCCGTGCACCGCCGGGTGACGGAGCTGGAGCGGAGGCTGGAGGCGGCGGAGCGGACGGTGCGGGAACAGGCCGAGCGGCTGATGGGCAAAGACCGGGAGCTGCAGGCCGCCATTCGGGAGCTCACCATGCGCAAGGAGCGGTCAGCACAGGCCGGAGACCGGGGGGGGGGGGGGAGGGGGGAGAGAGAGAGACCGGGGGGGGGGGGGGGGGGAGGGGGGAGAGAGAGAGACCGGGGGGGGGGGAGGGGAGAGAGAGAGACCGGGGGGGGGGGGGAGGGGAGAGAGAGAGACCGGGGGGGGGGGAGGGGAGAGAGAGAGACCGGGGGGGGGGGGAGGGGAGAGAGAGAGACCGGGGGGGGGGGGAGGGGAGAGAGAGAGACCGGGGGGGGGGGGGGGGGGAGAGAGAGAGACCGGGGGGGGGGGGAGAGAGAGAGAGAGACCGGGGGGGGGGGAGGGGAGAGAGAGAGACCGGGGGGGGGGGGAGGGGAGAGAGAGAGACCGGGGGGGGGGGGGGGGAGAGAGAGAGACCGGGGGGGGGGGGAGAGAGAGAGAGAGACCGGGGGGGGGGGGAGGGGAGAGAGAGAGACCGGGGGGGGGGGGGGGGGAGAGAGAGAGACCGGGGGGGGGGGGGAGAGAGAGAGAGAGACCGGGGGGGGGGGGGAGAGAGAGAGAGACCGGGGGGGGGGGGGGGGGAGAGAGAGAGACCGGGGGGGGGGGGGGGGGGGGAGAGAGAGAGACCGGGGGGGGGGGGGAGAGAGAGAGACGGGGGGGGGGGGGAGAGAGAGAGAGAGACGGGGGGGGGGGAGAGAGAGAGACGGGGGGGGGGGGGGGAGAGAGACCAGGGGGGGGGGGGGGGAGAGAGACCGGGGGGGGGGGGGGGAGAGAGAGAGACCGGGGGGGGGGGGGGGGGGAGAGAGACCGGGGGGGGGGGGGGGGAGAGAGACCGGGGGGGGGGGGGGAGAGAGAGAGACCGGGGGGGGGGGGGGGAGAGAGAGAGAGAGACCGGGGGGGGGGGGGGGGGAGCGAGAGAGAGACCGGGGGGGGGGAGCGAGAGAGAGACCGGGGGGGGGGAGCGAGAGAGAGACCGGGGGGGGGGAGCGAGAGAGAGACCGGGGGGGGGGGGGCGAGAGAGACCGGGGGGGGGGGGGAGAGAGATACCGGGGGGGGGGGGGAGCGAGAGAGACGGGGGGGGGGGGGAGAGAGAGAGACGGGGGGGGGGGGGAGAGAGAGATACGGGGGGGGAGAGAGAGACCGGGGGGGGGGGGGGGGAGAGAGAGAGATACGGGGGGGGGGGGGGGGGGGAGAGGGGAGAGAGGGGGGGGGGGAGAGAGAGACCGGGGGGGGGGGGGAGAGAGAGAGATACGGGGGGGGGGGGGAGAGGGGAGAGAGGGGGGGGGGGAGAGAGAGACCGGGGGGGGGGGGAGAGAGAGAGACGGGGGGGGGGGGGGGAGAGAGAGACGGGGGGGGGGGGAGAGAGAGAGACCGGGGGGGGGGGGGGGGGGGGGGGGGGGGGGGGGGGAGAGAGAGAGAGAGAGAGACCGGGGGGGGGGGGGAGAGAGAGAGAGACCGGGGGGGGGGGGGGGGGGGAGAGAGACGGAGGGGGGGGGGGGGAGAGAGAGAGAGACGGGGGGGGGGGGGGAGAGAGAGAGAGACCGGGGGGGGGGGGGGGGGGGGGGGGGGAGAGAGACCGGGGGGGGGGGGGGGAGAGAGACCGGGGGGGGGGGGGGGGGGGGGGGGGGGAGAGAGAGAGACCGGGGGGGGGGAGAGAGAGAGACGGGGGGGGGGGGGGGGGGGAGAGAGAGAGAGACCGGGGGGGGGGGGGGGGGGGGGGGGAGAGAGAGAGACGGGGGGGGGGGGGGAAGAGAGAGACGGGGGGGGGGGGGGGGAAGAGAGAGACGGGGGGGGGGGGGAAGAGAGAGACCGGGGGGGGGGGGGGGGGGAGAGAGAGACCGGGGGGGGGGGGGGGGGGGGAGAGACCGGGGGGGGGGAGAGAGAGAGACCCGGGGGGGGGGGGAGAGAGAGAGACCGGGGGGGGGGGGGGGGGGGGGGAGAGAGAGAGACGGAGGGGGGGGGGGGGGGGAGAGAGACCGGGGGGGGGGGGGGGGGGAGAGAGAGAGAGAGACCGGGGGGGGGGGGGGGGGGAGAGAGAGAGAGACCGGGGGGGGGGGGGAAGAGAGAGAGACCGGGGGGGGGAGAGAGAGAGAGACCGGGGGGGGGGAGAGAGAGAGAGAGACCGGGGGGGGGAGAGAGAGATCAGGGAGGGGGGGTGAAGAGAGAGAGACCTGTGGGGGGGAGAGAGAGAGAGACGGGGGGGGGGGGGGGGGGGGAGAGAGAGACGCAGGGACGGAGAGAGAGAGAGACCGGGGGGGGGAGAGAGAGACGGGGGGGTGAGAGAGAGACCTGGTGGAGAGGAGAGTGTTAGGGAGGTGGGGATGGGAAGTATAGAGTTGGAGAGGGGAATGGGGAGGAGGAGAAGGCGTAATAGGGAGTGATTGGTGGGTGGGAAAAGGAGAGAGGGCGGGCAGGGGATATGGGATAGAGGGGGAAACAATGAGCATAAGAGGTGTGAAGAGGGATGGGATAAAAGGGAAACTGGGGGATGGTGAATATATCTGAATTAGGAGTAGGCCACTGCGTGTCTTGAGCCTGGTCCATCATTCAATAAGGTCATACTTAATCTGCTTGTAGCCTCAACCCCACATTCCTGCCTTCCCCTGCCAAACTTGCATCCTGTTGTCAATCAACAATCTATCTTGTTTTGCTTTAAAAATATTCAAAGAATCTGTTTCCACTCCCTTTTGAGGAAGTGTTCCAAAAATTAACATAAAAAAAAATCCCCGTCTGGAATGAGTGACCCATCATTCTAGATTTTCTAGCAAGAGGAAACATCCTTTCCACGTCCACTGTCAATCCGCCCATTCCTGCTATTAGTTTGGTAAACCTTCTCTGAACTGCTTTTCACATATTTTTATCTTATATAAAGAGAACCATGCTGTACATAATACTCCACGTGTGGTCTCACCAATGTCCTGTATAACAGAAAAATAACCTCCCTACTTTTATAATCAATTCCTCTCCCAATCAAGGGTAACATTCTATTAACTTCTAAATTACTTACTCAATTTGTTATATTTTTGCCCACTCAACCTACCTATATCCCTTTGTATCCTCTCTATGTCCTCTTCACCCTTTAGTTCCCTACTTTTGTGTCTTCAGCAAATTTAGCAACCATCCCTCCCTTCAGTTTCTTAATCTGAGTCATTTAAATAAACTGTAAAAAGTTGAGCACTAATTGATATGGCACCTTTGGAAATCTAAGTGCAGCACATCAACAAATTCCCCTTTATCCACAACAGTGGTTAGCATTACTGCCCCACGGTGCCAGGAACCTAGGTTCAATTCAACTACTGTGTGTCTTTGAGAAGTATGTACCCCAGACAGGGAGAAAGTGGTCGAGTGAGGGAACCGTGGTTTATTAAAGAAGTTGATTTTCTTGTGAAGAGGAAGAAGGAGACTTGTATGAAGATGAGACGTGAAGGCTCAGTTAGGGTGCTTGAGAGTTACAAGTTAACCAGGAAGGACTTAAAGAGAGAGCTAAGAAGAGACAGGAGGGGGCATGAGAAGTCTTTGGCAAGTAAGGTAAAGGAAAACCCTAAAGCTTTCTATAGGTATGCCAGGAATAAAAGAATGACTAGAGTAAGATTAGGGCCAGTCAAGGACAGTAGTGGGAAGTTGTGCATGGAGTCCGAAGAGAGAGGAAAGGCGCTAAATGAATATTTTTCGTCAGTATTCACACAGGAAAAAGACAGTGTTGTTGAAGAGAATACTGAGAAAAGGGTTATTAGACTAGACAGGATTGAGGTTCGTAAGGAGGAGGTGTTAGCAATTCTGGAAAGTATGAAAATAGGTAAGTCCCCTGGGCCAGATTGGATTTATTCTAGGATTCTCTGGGAGGCTAGGGAGGAAATTACAGAGCCTTTGGCTTTGATCTTTACGTCGTCGTTGACTTCAGGAATAGTGCCAGAAGACTGGAGGATAGCAAATGTTGTCCCCTTGTTCAAGAAGGGGAGTAGAGACAACCCTGGTAATTATAGACCTGTGAGTCTTACTTCTGTTGTGGGTAAAGTTTTGAAAAGGATTATAAGAGAGAGAATTTATAATCATCTAGAAAGGAACAATTTGATTAGGGATAGTCAATACGGTTTTGTGAAGGGCAGGTCATGCCTTACAAACCTTATTGAGTTCTTTGAGAAGGTGACCAAAGAGGCACATGAAGGTAAAGCAGTTGATATGATGTATATGGATATCAGTAAAGCATTTGATAAGGTTCCCCACGATAGGCTATTGCAGAAACTACGGAGGCACGGGATTGAGAGTGATTTTGCAGTTTGGATCAGAAATTAGTTAGTTGAAAGAAGGTAGAGAGTGATGGGAAATGTTCATCCTGGAGTTCAGTTACTAGTGCTGTACTGCAAGGATCTGTTTTGGCACCACTATTGTTTGTCATTTTTATAAATGATCTGGATGAGTGCGTAGAAGGATGGGTTAGTAAATTTGTGGATGACACTAAAGTCGGTGGAGTTGTGGACAGTGTGGAAGGATGTTGCAGGTTATGGAGGGACATAGATAAGCTGCAGAGCTGGGCTGAGAGGTGGCAAATGGAGTTTAATGTGGAAAAGTTTGATAAGGTTCACCATAGTAGGCTTCTGCAGAAAATGCAGATGTATGGGATTGGGGGTAATCTAGGTACTTGAATCAGGAATTGGCTAGCAGATAGGAGACAGAGGGTGGTGGTTGATGGGAAATATTCGTCATGGAGTTCGGTTACAAGTGGTGTGCCTCAGGGATCTGTTTTGGGGCCACTGCTGTTTGTAATTTTTATTAATAATCTGGATGAGGGTATAGTTGGGTGGATTAGTAAGTTTGCTGATGACACCAAAGTCGGAGGTGTGGTAGATTGTGAGGAAGGGTGTCATAGTTTGCAGGGTGACTTAGACAGGTTGCAGAGCTGGGCCGTGAGGTGGCGGATGGAGTTTAATGCGGAGAAGTGTGAGGTAATTCATTTCGGTAGGAGTAACAGATGTGTTGAGTATAGGGCTAACGGGAGGACTTTGAATAGTGTGGAGGAACAGAGGGATCTAAGTGTATGTGTACATAGATCCCTGAAAGTTGGGAATCAAGTAGATAAGGTTGTTAAGAAGGCATACGGTGTCTAGGCGTTTATTGGTAGGGGGATTGAATTTAGGAGTCGCAGCGTCATGTTGCAACCGTACACAACTCTGGTACGGCCGCACTTGGAGTGCTGTGTGCAGTTCTGGTCCCCACATTACAGGAAGGATGTGGAGGCTTTGGAGAGTGTGCAGAGGAGGTTTACCAGGATGTTGCCTGGTATGGAGGGGAGGTCCTATGAGGAGAGACTGAGGGATTTGGGGTTGTTTTCGCTGGAAAGGAGGAGGCTAAGAGGGGATCTTATTGAAACATATAAGATGATTAGAGGTTTAGATAGGGTGGATAGTGATAGCCTTTTTCCTCGGATGGAGAAAGCTAGCACAAGGGGGCATGGCTTTAAATTAAGGGGGGGGTAGTTATAGGACGGATGTCAGGGGTCGGTTCTTTACCCAGAGGGTGGTGAGGGGACTGGAATGCCCTGCCTGCTGCAGTTGTAAATGCGCCTAGTTTGGGGGAGTTTGAGATCTGTGGATAGGTTTATGGACGAAAAGGTTTAGATTAGTGGGTCAGTGTTTTTTTTTTAAAACTGGTCAGCGCAACATTGTGGGCCGAAGGGCCTGTTCTGCGCTGTAATATTCTATGTTCTAAGTGTGAGGTGATTCACTTTGGAAGGAGTAACAGGAATAAGAGTAACTTTGAAAAGAATAACAGTATTGGGCTAATGATAAGATACTTGGTAGTGTAGATGAACAGAGAGATCTTGGTGTCAATGTGCATTCATCACTAAAAGTCGGTACCCAGGTTGATAGGGTTGTTAAGAAGGCGTACAATGTGTTAGCTTTTATTGGTAGAGGGATTGAGTTTCAGAGCCATGATGTCATGTTGCAGCTGTATAAAACTCTGGGGCAGCTGCACTTGGAGTATTGCATACAGTTCTGGTTGCTGCATTACAGGAAGGATGTGGAAGCATTGGAAAGGGTGCAGAGGAGATTTATCAGAATGTTGCCTGGAATGGTGATAAGGTCTTATGAGGAAAGGCTGAGTGACTTGAGACTGATTTCGTTAGAGAGAAGAAGATTAAGAGGTGACTTAATAGAGTCATACAAGATTATCAGAGAATTAGATAGGGGTGGACAATGTGAACCTTTCTTCTCAGATAGTGATGGCTAGTACGAGGGGACATAGCTTTAAATTGAGTGTTGTTCGTCCATCGTCGTCGATGAGGACTTCGACACCATTAGTCATTTTGATGCTGGTTGTGGTGTGTCCGAAGATGACTGATCAGGCCGATTCGGGCACGGAATGTCCTGGCACATATTGGACAGGCTTGTGTAGACACTGTAGTTGTTGCGCTGGTGGCTCTGGACTTGCGCAGCTCACACTTAAGTTGTGCTTCAGCAATACACCTTGCTTCGTCAGCTTGACAGCCTTTGTGGATGAGGCAGTGCCAGATAGGGCAGTTTTGTGCCAGTGTTTCCCAGGTGGTCATGTCAATGTCAAGTGACTTCAAGGAGGCCTTGAGTGTGTCTTTGAAAGATTTCTTCTGCCCTCCATGCGTCTTCCAGCAGAGAGTTCCCCAAAAAGGAGCTGCTTGGGTATGCGCTCGTCTGACATACAGTTGACATGACCTGCCCACCGGGTCTGTGCTCTCATCAGCAGTGCGTGGACTGATGGTAGACTTGCTCTAGAGAGAACTTCAGTGTCTGATACTTTGTCTTGCCATCGGATGCGTAAAATTCTGCGAAGACAAGTCGTGGAAATGATTGAGCTGCCTTGCATGCCTTCATACACAGTCCACGTTTCACAGGCGTACAGGAGGGTAGTGAGTGCCATGGCGCTGTAGACCTTCAGTTTTGTTGCTGGGCTGATTCCTCGACGTTCCTATACAGTGGGGCGCAGTCTAATGAAAGCAGAACTTGCCTTTGCTGTCCTGCAGTTAACTTCTGTGTCAATAGTCACTGCTTGGGAGGGGGTGCTGCGAAGATAAGTGAACTGGTCCACTGCCTGTAGTTTCTGCCCTTTGATTGTGATTATGAGTTCTGTGTACGATGCACGAGGAACAGGCTGGTGCATGACTTCAGTCTTTTTAATGTTGACGGTGAGTCCAAAGTTGTCACAAGCCATGGAAAATTTGTCCATACTGACTTGCATCTCTGGCCCTGAGCCAGCATACAGGGCACAGTCATCGGCAAAGACGAAATCTCTCAGAACAGTTCTTTCACTTTGGTAATACATAAGAACATAAGAAATAGGAGCAGGAGTAGGCCATCTAGCCCTTCGAGCCTACCCCGCCATTCAATAAGATCATGGCTGATCTGTCATGGCTCAGTTCCACATTCCCGCCCTCTCCCCATAAACCTTAATCCCCTCGCTTATCAAAAACCCATCAACCCGCGTCTTTAAAATATTTAGCGAGGCAGCCTCCACCACCTCAACGAGCAGAGAATTCCAGAGATTCACCACCCTTTGAGTGAAGAAGTTCCTCCTCAACTCCATTCTAAACCGCCCCGCCCCCCCTTTTATCTTGAGGCTGTGCCCCTTAGTCCTACTGTCCTTCCTGAGCGGGAAGAGTCTCTCCACCTCTATCCTATCCGTCCCATTCATCATCTTATATGTCTCAATGAGATCTCCCCTCATTTTTCTAAACTCTAACGAGTACAAGCCTAGTTTATTCAGCCTCTCCTCATAGCTCAACCCCCTCAACTCCGGTATCAGCCTAGTAAACCCTCCAATAGCTTGAAGTCTCCTCAGGTTGAAGAGCTTCTCATCCACTCTGTACTTGAGGCTGATTCCAGCAACACTGTCCTGGAAGGCAAATTGAGGGGTGATAGATATAGGACGGACGTCAGAGGTAGAACATAGAACATTACAGCACAAACAGGCCCTTCGGCCCTCGAGTTGCGCCGATCGCATCAACCCCACCAATCTATAGACCTATCTATAACCCCCAATCCCATTAAACCCCATATACTCATCCAGAAGTCTTTTAAAAGACCCCAGCGAGTTCGCCTCCACCACCGACGACGGCAGCCGATTCCAATCACTCACTACCCTCTGAGTGAAAAACTTACCCCTAACATCACCTCTGTACTTCCCTCCACGCACCTTAAATCTGTGTCCTCTCGTAGCGACCATTTCAACCCGGGGAAATAGCCTCTGAGAGTCCACCCTATCTATTCCTCTCAACATTTTATAAACTTCTATCAGGTCGCCTCTCAACCTTCACCTCTCCAGGGAAAAGAGTCCCAGCTCCCTCAACCTATCTTCATAAGGCATGCCTCCCAGTCCAGGCAACATCCTTGTAAATCTCCTCTGCACCCTTTCAATAGCTTCTTTACTCAGTAGTAAGGGCGTGGAATACCCTTCCTGCAATGGTAGTGGACTCAACAACATGAAGAGCATTTAAAGGATCATTGCATAAGCATATGGATGATATCAGAATAGTGTAGATTAGATGAGCTTTAGATTCGTTTCACAGGTTGGCGCAACATTGAAGGCCGAAAGGCCTGTACTGCGCTGTAATGTTTTATGTTCTAATTCTGGCCTCGGATCACTGCCCATGTGGACAATGTTCTCCCTGTGTCTGGGGTTCTTCCCGGTGCTCCCCGTGTCTGCCTGGGGTTCTTCCGGGTGCTCCAGTTCCGCCCCACACTCTCAAGATGTGCGAGTTAGGTTGATTGGTCATGCTAAATTGTTCTTGAGTGTCAGAGGGATTAGCAGTATAAATATGTGGGATTACGAGGATAGGACCTGGGTGGGATTGTTGTTAGTGCAGGCTCAATGGGCCGAATGGCCACCTCCTGCACTGTGGGGATTCTATTTGTGACTCCTTCAAATAACTCTAAATTTTGGTCCCTTTCACAAAACCACGTTGGCTCTGCCTGACTGCTTTTAATTTTTTCAAGTGCCTTCTATAAAATCTTTAATTATGGCTTCTAACACTTTCCTATGATAGATGTTGGGTTAACTAGCCTGAATTTTACTGCTTTCTGTCTCTCTCCCTTTTTGAGTAAAGAAGTTACATTTGTTATCTTTCAGTCTAATGGAACCTTCTCTGAATCCAGAAAATTTTGGAAAATTAAAACTAATATATCAATTATTTCATTAGCCATTTCTTTCAGAACTTTAGGGTGAAGTCCATCTGGGCCCAAGGATTTGTCAGTCTGCAGACATGACAAGTAGTTCAATAACACTTCTCTGGTGATTGTAATTTTCACAGGTTCCTCCCCCACCCCCTTCTATTTCTGGGATGTTACTTGTGAAGACTGATGTAAAATACCTGTTTAATTTATCCACCACAGTCTTGTTTTCCATTATCAGTTCTCCAGATGCACTTCCTCTTTGCACTGTTTGGGGTGTGGGGGGATTGAAATGGAGGGAAATTGAGGAAGGAGGGGCAAATGGAAGGCCTGAAGGGTCTGTGATGCCGATCAAGTCAGATAATGAGGAAGGGGCTTAGGAGAAGGAATGGGAGGTGGGGATGGCAGAATGCTGGGAGCGGAGTGGGGAAGTGAAGGGAGATGAAAAAGGGAGAATTGTGGAGGGATTGAGATGGGGAAAAGTAGAGGGTGGTGAGGAGATATGAGGTGAATTGGTGGTGGGAGAGGGAATGGAGGAATGGCTGCCCATGTTATTTATACCTGAACTGAACCATTTCCATTTCTGTTGTCCATGTGCTGCAGGGAGATGGTGGATGTGCAAGAGAAACTGCAGGATTGTGAAGGGACAGTGCAGAGGCTGCAGACAGTGATGAAGGAAAAGGACAGTGTGATTGCCCAGCTCAGACACCGCAGTCAACTGCTGGATAAAATCACTCGCAGCCGGCCCCTCCTTGATAACCTGCTGTCCTACATGGCTGAGGCTGAACGCTCGCAGAGTATCCACATCTCAAACCTTGACTCTCACCCTGGCTACCCTGACCATCATGCCCACTCTCTCTCGGGAATCAACGGATTAATCAACACCAGTACCAATGATCGCAATTTCTCTGTCAGTGAGGATGATATGGAGGAGCCAGGTCAAGATGATGCAATCTTTGGGACCACAGTTTAAACCTGCATCCAGAGGTCTGACCCTCTCCTGCTGAGAGATGTTGGGTAGAGTCCACAAGTGCCTGTTGTTTGCACAGTACTGCAAGTTACCATACCAACACCTGTGAATATCAAACCTTCCATCGTTGTCATTAGATAAAAGAAGTGAAAATCAGAAGTACGTCTAAATTGTGTGAGGTCCCATTTTTGGACTTACACTACATTCCAAAGATTCAGGGGACTTTTTACTGTAACTTGGAACTGAGGGGTTATTTCGGTGAATGTAAAGAAATAGACTGTTTATCAATCTCTTGGTGCAGTTATGAATAATGTTGGGTATCACTGGCTTTAAATAAGCTCAGTAAAAAGTCTGACAACACCAGGTTTTAGTCCAACCTGGTGTTGTCAGACTTTTTACTGTGTTTACGCCAGTCCAACGCCGGCATACCCACATCATGACTTTAAATAAGCTTCCATCTGAAAGGCTGAGAGAAGAGGTCAGGAGGAGCCAAGTAATAAACTTTTTGCAGGTAGAGCACAAAGAGGAAACTCTAGTCTCTTCCCTTTCTAGGTTTCTCCCAACTTTTGGAGTCTATAGAAAATAATCATGTCACCAGAGTAATAAATGTGGGGATTGTTCCCAAGGCCTTTTGAGTTTAGCTAGGTGCATTGAGTGTTTGCAAGGGTGGAAGTCACGATAATGTGATAGCCAATTCCATTTGAATCACAAGGTAGTCTGGAACATAACTCCACAACATAACGATGTTGTGGAGTAATGCTAGTCTTCAGGATCAGTTTAATTCCAGTTGGGATTGGATAAAGTCTTGGACCTTTGTGGATAATGAGCAGTGTAAGTATTATTGGAAATGGAGAAGATCTCCACTTACAGAGCTGCCTGAATTGTTAATTTTTGTTAACTTTCTTGTCCAGAGATTCTGTTTATTCTCAGTACAAAACTACCTAGCCTGAAATTGTTTCAACTATCTATATCCATCAGTGTGGAGATTTGGAACTTCACTCTGGGACTATGGTCAGTGTTGAGCCAATGACGTTTTCAGGGTTCTATACCTCATCGTTTCTGAATCATGTTTCTGTCCTGCCCTTTGAGCAGTGGAATGCATCCCTGATCAAACTGATCTATAAGGTTCCATCCTCTGCCCATCTTCATGAAATTAAACTTGTGTTTTTTCTTCAGAGTTAACCAGGTGCTCATGATAGCAACCTGGAATGTCATGGGATATTGGCCAGAAATTTGCTTGCTGCTGTTCCACCGCTGTCACATTGCTGGAAGTACAGCTAGCATTGTTGTTTGTGAGAACAGGACTTCCAGCAAAGTTATTGTGAGGATCAGCAGAGGAATAGATTCCTGGCCATTGAGTTACGGACAGTCACTTTAAACATCAAATCTCACCAGTGAGAAACAAGAAAGACCCACTGGACTATTGAGTTGTAATGCCTTTGTATACTAATAACAAGGAGAAGAAACTTTGTTACGGAGAAGGCTCCTGCAGTAGTTCCCTGCTCAAATTCTGCTATAACCCAGAGTGTGGTCCAGCATTATTACTGTCCATTGATTTCTTTGTTGGTAGTTTTTGCATTTGTTTCCTGGATTTTAGTGTTTATCACTCTTAGTGGCCACTGTAGATTCACACAGCATGCAGGCTACAGACTGTGTCTGTGGTGAGTCTGTCCTGGGAACATGGCAAATGGCAATAAGAGATTGAGTCTGCGGTGGATGAGCTGATATTCAGTCTACAATAGAACAGTGACCAAACTTCAAAAGCACTTAATTGACTGTAAAGCACTTTGGAATATCCTGAGGTGTGAAAGGCATTATAGAAAAGCAAGTCAGTTCACCCAGGAGGTACCCAACAGTAACCTGGTCATCCTAAACTTCAAACTGACCTCCACCTGGAACCTCGGGTCCTTTTGTTCCATGTGGCGCTGTTACTGTAGGCTGCAGAAAATGTGTTTTTGGTCACAATGAGCAAATATGAATTTAATTTCTCCTCTAGTAAGATTTGCACTTTATTCCATTGGAATTGCACAATAGAAGTCTGTCTGCACGTGCATTCAGTAACTTGTAAGTAGCTGTGAAATTGAAAATCGTTAGTCGAGGTTTGGTGAGTTAGACACAGTAAGAAATTACACAGCACCAGGTTAAAGTCCCACAGGTTTATTTGGAATCATGAGCTTTCAGAGTGCTGCTCCTTCATCAGATGAGTAGAGAAGTAGGTTTCACAACCATGGCATATATAGACAGACAAACCTGCAAGATAGTTGTTGGAATGCAAGTCTTTTCAGGTAATCAAATCTTTACGGATATACACAGTATGAGCGGAAAGAGGGATAATAGATTAAATAGGTGTGAATTGTCTCAAGCCAGGATGGTTAATAGGATTACTGAGACAATTCATACCCCCTAATCGGTGATTATTCCCCTCTCCGTCTACCTGTAAAGATTTACGTGTCAACCATTATTTTGCAATTGTGTTTTTGTCTATATATGCTGTATTTGTGAACCTATCTCTCCACTCACCTGATGAAGGAGCAGTGCTCCGAAAGCTCATGGCTACAAATAACCTGATGTTGTAAGATTTCTTACTGTGCCCAGCCCAGTCTAACACCAGCATCTCCACATCATGAGAGTTAGATTGTCAGTGGTTACAGAACTATGCAATTGATTAGCAGAGAGCATAATCTGCCCCACATAGTCCTTATCTGGTCTGTGATGGGATTGAAAATGTCTTCATCTTTACCAGCTGCAACCTCATCTGACTACATCAAAACTTCATCTCTCAACAGAAATGGAAAACGAGCACGATTATATCTTAAAGGGAGCTGCACAAGTTATATAACTATGTTGCAGGAAAGAGTGTGCTGTGTTTTCAAATTAGAGTATCTGAGTCCTGGCATTCAGCCCAAGGCAGGAATCTAGTGAAGTTTGTTTCTTTATCCATTTTAACCAGTTGCTGTCTTATGAACTTATAAAGCCTAAGTCACGACAGTGAGATAGGGGCTGGTATGAGCCTGGAGTGGTCCAGGGAAAAATGAAAGTAACAGCATGTGGGCCCAGTGTCGAATGTGGTTTCTGGTAAAGTACTGCACGTTATCACATGATAATGTCATGGTAATAAGCTGACATCAGGCACAGACTGTTGGTGTGCCCTAGTTATTAGAATCTCCATTTGCAAGGGACAAGAGGTCCTCCATATATTCTCTGGGTTCAATGACCAGTCATTCTTTGCACTTGTGGTCTTGATAAACTTGTAATCATTCCCTGCAATGTATATAAATTACTCCTATTAATATCTGCTCCATGAGCTAATTTATTGTCTATTGAATGATTACCCAAGTAATCACTCTCTGACAGCCATTATTCTATGTAATCACATTGATATCCATTGTTGTGCATGTACTTATTCTCTAATATTCATCATTCTGTATAATCACTCTGATATCCATTATTCTCTGTGTAATCACTCTGAGATCCATTATAACCACTCTGAGATCCATTATTTTGTGTATTATTTTCAATGTAAATTGCTTCTCATATTCATTGTTCTGTGTAAATCACTTCTCTGTCTTCTGTGTGTATCTTTTAGATGGTGGCTATTTTCGAACATCCACAAGAATTCTCTGTGTTGTCACTGTATATTATCAATCTCAATATAATCACTCAAGACAAACTAACATTCACTCCTAAACCATTATTTTCCACAAAATCAAACATCATAATTTTCCATTACATAATGTGAATTATAATGTGAATCTGCTGGAACTCTGTTCAGTATTTGGTTCTTCGGTTCTTTTAGTTTTTGGATGTTTATTACAAAATAGATGAAAGGAAGTTACAAGGCAGTTGACTATCTTGTTTAAGCAACAGCTAACTTTTTCAAAGTAAAGCTTGAACTGATTTGGCAAGTTCTTTGAACCCAGAGGTTGGGTGGGAGATAGATTTACTCTGGGGATTTTGTTACAATATGTCATTGCCCTTTTCTCATTTAATGTTCATGTTGCTAATTTAGCTTTGTTATTTGCATTGCATATTACCTGCCTGCAGCATTGCTCTAAATCATATGAGTTAGACGGGCAGGAAACTATTGTGAAGTACACATTGAAAATGATAATACGTGGTTTTAAGGAGAAGGTATTCTTGAGTTTGCTTGTAGATTGCAGGAATATGTGCAGTACTAGCTTGTCCATGTTCCCTTGAAATATAATACTTTGTTTAGAGGGATTTGGAACTGTGGTATGATCCTTGTTTTAAAGTTACTGGGTGAATACCACAACTCGCTCAGGGCAAATATTTCACGTTTGCAGTTTTTGATCATTGTTTGTAGACACAAATCTGATAAATTGGTGCCTTTTATAAAACTGTGCAATATCTTTTTAAGTAGTGTGTGTTTAATCTGTGTGCTGTGAGTTTTCAATGCTGCCTCAGGCCATGATCATGGCTAATGATTCACAGTTGGAATTTTGGAGTCTGATCCTGAGTCTTCATTTGGCCTCCTGTGTACCAAGATCGACAATGGAATTTCTCCAAACATCCTGTGAACTTTCAGTTTTCAACCTGTATCCAAGAAAAGTTCTCCAAATGAGTGAGGAAAATGGAAGTGAAAAGCAGCTAACTGTTTTATCCCAACATGATGGTGCCTGTCTGTCATTGCTATAGTGTGAGAAACATAGAACATTACAGCGCAGAACAGGCCCTTCGGCCCATGATGTTGCGCCGACCAGTTACAAAACAATGACCCACTAGCCTAAACCAATCCCTTTTCATCCATAAACCTATCCACAGATCTCTTAAACGCCCCCAAACTAGGTGCATTTACAACTGCAGCTGGCAGGGCATTCCAGTCCCTCACCACCCTCTGGGTAAAGAACCTACCCCTGACATCATTATTACCGACTCTCCTATCCGTCCCTTTAACGGTGGAGTCCCCAATGACAAGACCTAATCTTTGGCTACCCCTAACCACCTGAGCTTTTACAGTAGGCTCATCCCCAGAGACCTGCTCCCTTTGGCTATCCCCAGTTGATCCCTCCTCAACTGTAGCCTCCAGGACCGAAAACCTATTTTGGAGGGGAACAGCCCCAGGGGATTTTCCCCCCACTTGCTTCTTTCCCCTCCTCTTGGCAGTGACCCAAGACTGGTTTCTAGGAGTGACTAACTCCCTATAACTCCTATCAATGTCCACCTCTGCATCCCGAATTTTGCGGAGCTCCTCTACTTCCACCTCCAACTCCTTTACACGCTCCTCCAGAAGCTGCATTCTAACGCACTTCCTACAAGTAAAATCCCTTATCCTGTAACCAGGAACCTTATCCTGTAATGTCGGGATGTAAGACAGCAACATCAATGTCACAGCCAGAGGAAGGAAGTGAATGCCTATGCCACCTCTGTCCCATGGCCCCTGATATCTTGATTTATTTCCTGGAATGTGGCAAGGCCAGCATTTGTTGACCATCCCTAATTGCCCTTTGAGTGGCTTGCTAGCCCATTTCACAGGGCAGTTAAGAGTCATGGAATCATACAATTCCTGCAGTGCAGAAGGAAGCCATTCAGCACGTTGAGCCTGCACCAACGACAATTCCACCCAGGTACTATCCCCATTACCCTACATATTTATCCTGTTAATCCCCCTGATACTAAGGGGCAAATTAGCATGGCCAATGCATCTAACCAGCACATCTTTGGACTGTCACCACATTGCTGTGGATGTCGAGTCGTGTAGGCAAGACCAGGTAAGGATGGCAGATTTCCTTCACTAAAGGACCAGATTTTTAAAACAAAAAACAATTGATAGCTGTTCCAGATTTATTAATTTAAATTCCACCAGCTGCCATGGTGGGATTTGAACCTATGTCCTCAGAACATTACCCTAGACTTCGACTGGCCCAATCACATTACCACCATCTCCCGTAGATACTTCCCCACAGCCCTGCAAATATTTTATCAAAACCCCTCAAATTTGAACACTATTAAATCTCTCAATCAGACTACTCCCAGCTGAACAACTCTAGCTTCTGTAACTGAAGACCCACATTCCTGGTTTTCTAATGAATCTCCCCTGTACCCCCTCCAAGGCTATGAACTCTTTTTCCAAAGTAGAAATGATTTCAAGTCTCCCTGATGGGCTTTAGGTAAAGGCAGAGCCTGCTGTTGCGTTTGAATCAGAAGGCAGAGGATTCAAAATAAGAAATAGGAGCAGGAGTAGGCCATCTGGCCCTTCGAGCCTGCCCTGCCATTCAATAAGATCATGGCTGATCTGTTGTGGCTCAATTCCACTTTCTGGCCCTCTCCCCATAACCCTTAATCCCCTCTCATCAAAAACCCATCAACCCGCTTCTTGAAAATATTTAGCGAGGCAGCCTCCACCACTTCAACGGGTAGAGAATTCCAGAGATTCACCACCCTTTGAGTGAAGAAGTTCCTCCTCAACTCCGTTCTAAACCGCCCCCCCTTTGTCTTGAGGCTGTGCCCCCTAGTCCTACTGTCTTTTTTGAGCGGGAAGAGTCTCTCCACCTCTATCCTATCCATCCCATTCATCATCTTATAAGAACATAAGAAATAGGAGCAGGAGTAGGCCATCTGGCCCTTCGAGCCTGCCCCGCCATTCAACAAGATCATGGCTGATCTGCCGCGACCCAGCTCCACCTTCCCGCCCTCTCCCCATAACCCTCAATCCCCTCTCTTATCAAAAACCCATCAACCCGTTTCTTAAAAATATTTAGCGAGGCAGCCTCCACCACTTCAACGGGCAGAGAATTCCAGAGATTCACCACCCTTTGAGTGAAGAAGTTCCTCCTCAACTCTGTTCTAAACCGCCCCCCCTTTATCTTGAGGCTGTGCCCCCTAGTCCTACTGTCTTTTTTGAGCGGGAACAGTCTCTCCACCTCTATCCTATCCATCCCATTCATCATCTTATACGTCTCAATGAGATCTCCCCTCATTCTTCTAAACTCTAACGAGTACAAGCCTAGTTTATTCAGCCTCTCCTCATAGCTCAATCCCCTCAACTCCGGTATCAGCCGAGTAAACCTCCTCTGCACTCCCTCCAGGGCCAAAACATCCTTGCGCAGGTGCGGCGCCCAAAACTGCACACAGTACTCCAGCTGCGGCCTCACCAATGCCCTATACAGCTGCAGCAAGACCTCCCTACTTTTATATTCAATCCCCTTCGCTATGAAGGCCAGCATCCCATTCGCCTTCCTGACCACCTGCTGCACCTGCAAGCTGGGTTTTTGCGACTCATGCACAAGGACCCCGAGGTCCCTCTGCATCTCAATGAGATCTCCCCTCATTCTTCTAAAGTCCAATGAGTACAAGCCTAGTTCATTCAGCCTCTCCTCATAGCTCAACTCCGGTATCAGCCTAGTAAACCTCCTCTGCACTCCCTCCAAGGCCAAAATATCTTTGCGCAGGTGCGGTGCCCAAAACTGCACACAGTACTCCAGCTGCGGCCTCACCAATGCCCTATACAGCTGCAGCAAGACCTCCCTACTTTTATATTCAATCCCCTTCGCTATGAAGGCCAGCATCCCATTCGCCTTCCTGACCACCTGCAAGCTGGGTTTTTGCGACTCATGCACAAGGACCCCGAGGTCCCTCTGCACCGTTGCATGCTGCAGTTTTTCGCCACGTAAGTAATAAAATCACTGACCCTTGAGCAGAATGCCAAAAACATCACTAGGCCAGTAATATATCAGAAGTGAGATATCAATGGTGGTTCAGGTGGCTTAATTTAGATTATGGGGTCCATGATCTAAATTAAGAAGGATAGGGAGTTCTGTTATTCTTATCAATATTCCATCTTCCACTGCTGCAATCGCAGAATTGTTATGATGTAGAAAGCAGGCTATTTGGCCCATCGTGTCTACATTGGCTTTCCAAACAAGCATCATGACTTAGTGCTATTCTCTTGTCCCACATTTGTTTCTATTCGAATAATCATTTAAATACCCTCTTGAATGCTTCAATTGAAACTGCCTCCACCATACTTCCAGGCAATGCATTCCAGATCCCAACCACTCACTTTGTGAACAAGTTTTTTTTTGCAAATCACTAAATCTGTGCCCTTTTTTATGAATGGGAAGTTTCTCCCTATCCACTCTGAACTGCCCTCTCATGATTTTGAACATTTCTATAAAATATCCTCTTAATCTCTCCAAGATCAACTTCGCCAATCTATCCTCAACATCTTGTTGAAGTTGTAAGGCCACACTTGGAAAACTGTGTTCAGTTCTGGTCACCCTATCATAGGAAGGATACAATTAAACTAGAAAGAGTGCAGAAGAGATTTGCCAGGACTTGATGGTTTGAGTTATAAGGAGAGGCTGGAGGACTGGACTGGGGTAACACCGTAAAAAGTCTGACAACACCAGGTTTAAGTCCAACCGATTTATTTGATAGTAAACTGACCTTCGGGTAAGCATTCTCCAAGGCAGCCTTCACAACACACGACAGCGCAAGAGTCGCCGAGCAGAGACCGATAGCCTTTACCTGAAGGTCAGTTTACTATCAAATAAGTCGGTTGGACTTAAACCTGGTGTTGTCAGACTTTGTAAAAAGTCCATGTAGACAACATCAACTGCACTGCCCTTACCTACCTTCTTGGTTACCCCATCAAAAAAAACAAATTTGTGAGACATGATTTTCCACTCTCGAAGCCATGATGACCGTCCCTAATCAATCATTGCATCTCTAAATGCCTGTAGATCCTGTCTCTCAAAATACTTTCCAACAACTTAGCCACTACAGATGTGGGGCTCACTGGCCTGTAGTTCCCAGACTTTTCCCTGCAGGTAAATAAAGACATAACATTTGCCACTCTCCAACCTTCAGGCACCTCACCTGTGACTTGATGATTCCAATATCACTGCTGAGGGACTCGCAATTTCCTCCCTAACCTCCTACAATGTCCTGGAATACACTTAATCAGGTCCCAGGAATTTATCTAACTTGATGCACTGAGTCCATCAGACTCAGTGAGTATGTGACACCCTTAAGTAACTTGGTCAAAATCCTGGACTGGTCTATCTACATCCAGACCACATGGATTGCAATGGTTTAAGTCGGCAGCTCACCTTCAACTCTTCAAGGGCAATTGGGGATGGGTAATAAATGCTGTCCTAGCCAGTGAATACAATATTATTTTTCCTATGTGTATTTTTTCCCCTAATCTATATCAATTTATGGAGTCACAGAAACTCCTGTTATATCCGTAACTTCAGTTATGTAATTTAATTTCTCTGAAAGTGGATCAAATTATATCAGTTTAATTTTAGTTCACTTAAATACAAAAATAAGGACCATCCATATGTTACCCTACTACAAAGGCTAATTACTACTTGTAAACGCATGAACTCTCCCCAGTCAGACCAGAAGCTCAAAGAATGGCTTAAAGGAACAAAAAGAAGAGGTGGGGTTTAATGAGGAAATTCCAGGTTTGCACGTGAAAACACTATCACCAATGGTGCAGTAATTAAAATCATGGATGCTCAAGGCCAGATGTGGGCTCAGAGGGACAGGCTCTCAGAGGTCCACATAGGACCAGCCCAGTTCCTGCCTTTGAGGTCCTTAGCCACAATAAAAAATTGAAGATACATGCAAACAAAATAGGTCACCAAAAAAAAAGATAATTTGAATTTGTTTAATTAACAAATGCTTTTCCAGCTTTTTTCTGTGCAAATGCACTAATTATTGAGGAGGAATCTAGCTTTTGCACAATGTCACAGTTGATATTATGCATAGCAAGTCCATTCAAACCCTCATGTCTCAGTTGAACGGTGAGAATTCTTTACCTGCTTCAACATGTTAGAAGTACATTCACCTGAAGCTGCAGATGCAGACAAAAATACGCAGTGTAATTGTGGTGTTAGGAAACACCACAAGTGTGAGTGAGAGCAGGTCAAATTTAAGTTTATTTTTGTTTCTTGGTAAGGGAAGTAATAGGGATGGCAGTGCAGGCAGTGCGAAGTTTCTCCTGTGGGATGTTTGAGGTGAGGGACATTGGTAGTGTCCCAGCTGATTCCACCTGCAGGAGGTGCATCCATTTGCAGCTCCTTGAGGACCGTGTTAGGGACCTGGAGCTGGAACTGGAGGAACTGAGAATTATTCAGGAAGCAGAGGCAGCTATCGACAAAAGTTACAGGGAGATGGTTGCTCCTAAAAGTGATGAATGGGTGACTGCTAGAAGGGGTAAGAAGCAGTCAGAGCAGCGATCCCCTGAGGCTGTTCCTCTCCATAATAAGTACTCTTTTGGATGTTATTGGGGAGGAAGATTCAACCGGGGTAAGCCATGGAGTACAGGTCTCAGGGGTAGAGCCTGTCCCTGATGCTCAGGTGGGAAGGGGGAAGAAAAGAACAGGATTAGTGATTGGGCTTCCACAGTTAAGGGGATAGATAGGAGAGTTTGTGGGAAAGAGAGAGACTCACGGTTGGTATGTTGCCTCCCAGGTGCCAGGGTCCATGATATCTCTGAGCGAGTGTTTGAGATCCTTAAGGGGGAGGGGAACCAGCCCCAAGTTGTGGTTCATGTAGGCACCCATGACATAGGTAGGAAAAGGGATGGGGATATAGAACAGAAATTCAGGGAGTTAGGGTGGAAGCTCAGGGCTAAAACAGGCAGAGTGGTTATCTCTGGTTTGTTACCTGTGCCGCGGGATAGAATGGAGAAGAATAGAGAGAGAGAACATTTGAACTCGTGGCTAAAGGGATGGTGCAGGAGGGAAGGGTTCAGATACTTGGACAATTGGGGTTCATTCTGGGGTAGGTGGGACCTCTACAAGAGGGATGGTCTGCACCTGAACCAGACGGGAACTAATATCATGGGGGGAAAGTTTGCCAATGCTATTCAGGGGGGTTTAAACTGATTCTGATGGGGAATGGGAACCTGAACTGTAACTCCAATGTACAGAAGGATGAGAACAGAGAGGTCATGGATAAGGTTTCTCGGTCACAGCAGTGTATTGGCAGGCGGGAGGGTGGTTTGAAGTGCGTATACTTTAATGCAAGGAGCATGCGCAATAAGGTGGACGAACGTGCAACCTGGATTGGTGCCTGGGACTTCGATGTTGTGGCCTAATGGCATAGGGACATGGATAATGGTATAGAGACATGGATAGAGCAGGGACAGGAATGGTTGTTGCAGGTTCCAGGGTTCAGATGTTTCAGTCAGAGCAGAGAAGGTGGTAGAAGAGGGGGAGGTGTGGCATTGTTAGTCAAGGACAGTATTACGGTAGCAGAAAGGACGTTTGATGTGGACCTGTCTATTGAGGTAGTATGGGCTGAGATTAGAAACAGGAAAGGAGGTCACAGTGTTGGGAGTTTTTTTATAGGCCTCCAAAAAGTTCCAGAGATGTAGAAGAAAGGATTGCAAAGATGATCCTGGATAGGTGCGAAAGTAACAGGGTAGTTGTTATGGGGGACTTTAACTTTATCGATTGGAAAAGCTATAGTTCAAGCACGTTAGACGGGTCAGTTTTTGTCCAATGTGTGCAGGAAGGTTTCATGACACAGTATTTAGATAGGCCAACAAGAGGTGAAGCTACATTGGATTTGGTACTGGGTAATGAACCAGACCAGGTGTTAGACTTGAAGGTAGGTGAGCACTTTGGTGATAGTGACCACAATTCAGTTACATTTATCTTAGTGATGGAAAGGGATAGGCATATACCAAAGGGCAGAAGCTATAGCTGGGGGAAAGGTAATTATGAGGCTATTAGGCGAGATTTAGGATACATAGGGTGGAGTAGGAAATTGCAGGGGCTGGGAACAATTGAAATGTGGAGCTTGTTTAAGGAGCAGCTACTGCGAGTCCTTGATAAATATGTACCTGTCAGGCAGGGAGGAAGTGGTCGAGTGAGGGAACCGTGGTGTATTAAGGAAGTTGAATCTCTGGTGAAGAGGAAGAAGGAGGCTTATGTAAAGATGAGACGTGAAGGCTCGGTTAGGGCACTGGAGAGTTATAAATTAGCCAGGAAGGAGCTAAAGAAAGAGTTAAGAAGAGCTAGAAGAGGACACGAGAAGAATTTGGCGGATGGGATCAAGGTTCCTAAAGCTTTCTACAGGTATAAGAATAAAAGATTGGTTAGGGCAAGATTAGGGCCAGTCAGAGACAGTAGTGGGAAGTTATGCGTGGAGCCTGAAGAGATAGGAGAGGCACTGAATGAGTATTCTTCGTCAGTATTCACGCAGGAAAAAAGTCAGTGTAGTCGAGGAGAATACTTCAATACCAGGTTGTAGACTAGATGGGATTGAGGTACATAAGGAGGAGGTGTTGGCAATTCTTGAGAGTGTGAAAATAGATAAGTCCCCTGGGCCAGATGGGATTTACCCTAGGATTCTCTGGGAGGCTAGTGAGGAGATTGCAGAGCCTTTGGCTTTGATCTTCATGTCGTCATTGGCTTCAGGTATAGTGCCGGAAGACTGGAGGATAGCAAATGTTGTCCCCTTGTTCAAGAAGGGGAGTAGACCTGGGAATTATAGACCAGTGAGCCTTACTTCTGTTGTGGGCAAAGTTTTGGAAAGAATTATAAGGGATAGGATTTATAATCATCTAGAGGGAAATAAGTTGATTAGGGATAGTCAACACAGTTTTGTGAAGGGTAGGTCGTGCCTCACAAATCTTATCGAGTTTTTTGAAAAGGTGACCAAAAAGGTGGATAAGGGTAAGGCAGTTGACGTGGTGTATATGGATTTTAGCAAAGCGTTTGATAAGATTCCCCATGGTAAGCTATTGCAGAAAATGCAGATGCATGGGATTGAGGGTGATTTAGCAGTTTGGATCAGGAATTGGCGAGCTGATAGAAGACAGAGGGTGGTGGGAAATATTCAACCTGGAGTTCAGTTACAAGTGGTGTACTTCAAGGATCTATTTTGGCGCCACTGCTGTTTGTCATTTTTATAAATGACCTAGATGAGGGTGTAGAAGGATGGATTAGTAAATTTGCTGATGACACCAAAGTCGGAGGAGTTGTAGACAGTGAGGATGGATGTTACAGTTTGCAGGGGGACATAGATAAGCTGCAGAACTGGGCCGAGAGGTGGCAAATGGAGTTTAATGCGGAAAAGTGTGAGGTGATTCACTTTGGTAAGAATAACAGGGGTACAGAATATAGGGCTAATGGAAGGACTCTTAGTAGTGTGGACGAGCAGAGGGATCTTGGGGTACATGTGCATAGATCCCTGAAAGTTGGCACCCAGGTTGATAAGGTTGTTAAGAAGGTGTACGGTGTGTTAGCTTTTATTGGTAAAGGAATTGAATTTCCGAGCCGTGAGGTCATGTTACAACTGTACAAAACTCTGGTGCGGCCACACTTGGAGTATTGCGTACAGTTCTGGTCACCGCATTATAAGAAAGATGTGGAGGCATTGGACAGGGTGCAGAGGAGGTTTACCAGGATGTTGCCTGGTATGGTGGGAAGGTCTTATGAGGAAAGGCTGAGGGAATTGAGGTTATTTTCATTGGAGAGAAGAAGGTTACAAGGTGACCTGATTGAGGCACACAAGATGATCAAAGGATTGGATAGGGTGGACAGTGAGAGCCTTTTACCTCGGATGGTGATGGCTAACACGAGGGGACATAGCTTTAAATTGAGGGGTGGTAATTATAGGACGGATGTCAGAGGTAGGTTCTTTACTCAGAAGGTAGTAAAGGCATGGAATGCCCTGCCTGCAGCAGTTGTGGACTCACCAACTTTAAAGGCGTTCAAATGGTCAGTGGATAGGCATATGGATAACATTGGAATAGTTTAGGTTAGAGAGTCATTAGATTGGTTCCACTGGTCGGCGCAACATCGAGGGCCGAAGGGCCTGTACTGCGCTGTAATGTTCTATGTCCTATGTTCTATGTTCCATTTCTTGAAGCAATTTCTTTGGCTTGCAATCCAGAGAAGAGTGTTTTCAATCTTAAGACTTTAAGTTGAAAAATTATCCATTAGAAAGAGTTATTATAAATTAATAGAACAACTTGCATACAATAAGGCAGCAGAGCTAGCACACGGTTGAAGTTAACATAGAACATAGAACATTACAGCACAAACAGGCCCTTCGGCCCTCGAGTTGCGCCGATCGCATCAACCCCACCAATCTAGGTCTATAGATTGGTGGGGTTGATGCGATCGGCGCAACTCGAGGGCCGAAGGGCCTGTTTGTGCTGTAATGTTCTATGTTCTATGTTAACTTCAACCGTGTGCTAGCTCTGCTGCCTTATTGTATGCACGTACTTACACCCTCCTTCACGAGCAAATAGGATAGGCTGCATAGACACTGCCTGATGTACAATATGGGACAGCAAAACCTACTTCCTTTTCCCATATTATTTTTTTATGTGCATAAAAAGTGGCTGTCAAAAGTCAAATGCCAAAAACTAGCAACTGTCTAGGGTTGAGGCCCAGGCCAAACGGCTCTCCGGGCCTCCCCTGTACCTAAGCAGGTATCTCAGAGGGTTGTAGGGCTGGATAAGGTTCCAGGGATTGAAAGGTTGCTTTTGAAATTGAGGACAGAGATTTTAAAATTGAGACATTACTGAATTGTGGGCCAATCTAAGTCAGTGAACATGGGCTAGGATTTTGGATTGCAGATGTGCTGAAGTTTATGGGGAGTGGAAAATGGAAGGAATTTGATTTATTGTTGTCACGTGTATTAACATACCATGAAAAGTATTTTTTTGCGCTATACAGACAAAGCATAATGTCCATAGAGAAGGAAACAAGAGAGTGCAGAATGTACTGTTACAGTTATAACTAGAGTATAGAAAAAGATCAACTTAATGCGAGGTAAGTCCATTCAAAAGTCTGACAGCAGCAGAGAAGAAGCTATTCTCGAGTCAGTTGGTATGTGACCTCAGACTTTTGTATCTTTTTCCCAACAGAAGGTGGTAGAAGAAGGAATGTCTAGGGTGTGTGGAGTCCTTAATTATGCTGGATGCTTTGTCGAGACAGCGGGAACTATAGACACGGTCAATGGATGGGAGGCTGGTTTACATGATGGATTGGGCTACATTCACAACCTGTTGTAGTTCCTTGCGGTCTTGGGCAGAGCAGGAGCCATTACCAAGCTGTGATACAACCAGAAAGAATGCTGTGTGTGTTGAGCTGCAGTTCCTAAGGGACTGCGTTAGGGGACTGGAGCTGCAGCTCGATGAGCTCCGTCTGGTCAGGGAGAACGAGGAGGTGATAGAGAGGAGTTACAGGCAGGTGGTCACACCGAGACCACGGGAGGCAGGGATGTGGGTCACAGTTAGGAAGGGGAAAGGTCAGGTACTAGACAGCACCCCAGTGGCTGTGCCCCTTAACAATAAGTACTCTTGTTTGAGTACTGTTGGGGAGGACAGCCTACCTGGGGGAAGCTGCAGTGGCCGTGCCTCCAGCACAGAGTCCGGCCCTGTAGCTCAGAAGGATCAGGAAAGGAGGAGGAAGGCCGTATTAATCAGGGACTTTACAGTGAGGGGATCGGACAGGTGATTTTGTGGAGGCAGTTGAACATAAGAACATAAGAAATAGGAGCAGGAGTAGGCCATCTAGCCCTTCGAGCCTGCCCCGCCATTCAATAAGATCATGGCTGATCTGTCGTGGCTCAGTTCCACCTTCCCGCCCTCTCCCCATAACCCTTAATCCCCTCTCTTATCAAAAACCCATCAACCCGCTTCTTAAAAATATTTAGCGAGGCAGCCTCCACCACTTCAACGGGCAGAGAATTCCAGAGATTCACCACCCTTTGAGTGAAGAAGTTCCTCCTCAACTCCGTTCTAAACCGCCCCCCCCCTTTATCTTGAGGCTGTGCCCCCTAGTCCTACTGTCCTTTCTGAGCGGGAAGAGTCTCTCCACCTCTAACCTATCCATCCCATTCATCATCTTATACGTCTCAATGAGATCTCCCCTCATTCTTCTAAACTCTAACGAGTACAAGCCTAGTTTATTCAGCCTCTCCTCATAGCTCAATCCCCTCAACTCTGGTATCAGCCTAGTAAACCTCCTCTGCACTCCCTCCAAGGCCAAAATATCCTTGCGCAGGTGCGGCGCCCAAAACTGCACACAGTACTCCAGCTGCGGCCTCACCAATGCCCTATACAGCTGAGAAACTTGGATGGTAGTTTGTCTCCCTGGTGCCAGGATGTGATTGCATCCAAGATATCATGAAGTGGGAGGGAGAAGAACCAGAGGTTGTGGTGCATACTGATACCAATGACGTAAGTGGGAAAAGGGAAGGAGTCGTGAAAAGAGAATATAGGGAGTTAGGTAGAGAGTTGAGAAGAAGAACCGCAACAGTATTAATCTCAGGATTGCTGCCTGTGCCATGAGACAGTGAGAGTAGGAATGGAAAGAGTTGGAGGATAAATGCGAGTCTGAGGGATTGGAGCAGGGGACAGGGATTCAGGTTCCTGCATCATTGGGGCAGGTGTGACCTGTGCAAACAGGTTGCACTTGAATCCCAGGGGGACCAATATCCTGGCCGGGAGGTTTGCTAAGGCTACTGGGGAGAGTTTAAACAAGAATGGTTGGGGGTGAGAATCAAATTGAAGTGACTGGGAGAGAGAAGGTTAGCTCACAAATAGAGAAAGCTTTTTGACAGTGTGAGAGGGAGGATAGGCAGGTGATAGGGAAGGGGAGCGCTCAGGCCAAAGGTTTGAGATGTGTCTACTTTAAAGCAAAGAGTGTTGTGAACAAAGTGGATGAGCTTAGAGTGTGGATCACTATTCAGAAATGTGATGTTGTGGCCACTACAGAGATTTGGATGATTAAAGGACAGGACTGCATATCGCGATGGGAGATTTTAATTTCCCAAATATCGATTGGTATTTCCCTACGGTGAGGGGTTTAGATGGGGAAGAGTTTGTTAGGTGTGTTCTGGAGGGTTTCCTGACACAGTATGTGGATAAGCCCACAAGAGGAGAGACTGTACTTGATTTGATATTGGGTAATGAACCTGGTCAGGTGTCAGGTCTCTGTGGGAGAGCCTTTTGGAGATAGTGATCATAATTCTATCTCCTTTACAATAGCATTGGAGAGAGATAGGATCAGACAAGTTAGAAAAGTGTTTAATTGGAGTAAGGGGAATTATGAGGCTATCAGGCAGGAAATTAGGTGCATAAATTAGAAAGAGATTTTCTCAGGGAAATGTACAGAAGAAATGTGGCAAATTTTCAAGGAATGTTTGTCTGGAGTTCTGCACGACAGTGTTCCGGTGAGACAGAGAAGTTTTGGTAGGTTACAGGAACCGTGGTGCACAAAAGTTGTAATGAATTTTGTCAAGAAGAAAAGAAAAGCTTACAAAAGGTTCAGGGAGCTTGGTAATGTTAGGGTTCTAGAAGAGTATACGGCTAGTAGGAAGGATCTTAAGAAGGAAATTAGGAGAGCCAGAAGGGGTCATGAGAAGGCCTTGGCAGGCAGGATTAAGGAAAACCCCAAGGCATTCTACAAGTATGTGAAGAGCAAGAGGATAAGACGTGAAGGAATAGGACCTATCAAGTGTGACAGAGGACCCCAATATCTCTTCCTTTTTAATAGCAGCATGACTCAAACTATCTCCACACCCTTTCCCAGACTCATCATCCATCAAGTCCTTCTCTTTGGTGAATACTGATGCAAAGTACACATTTAATACCTTGTCCATTTCCTTTGGCTCCACACATAGATTCCCTCCCCTGTTCTTGAATGGGCCAACCCTCTCCCTGGTTACCCTCTTGTTCTTTATATATGTATTAAAAAGCCTTGTGATTTTCCTTAATTCTGCTGGCCAATGAATTTTTGTGACCCCTTTTAAACTGTCTTATTCCTTGCTTAAGTTTCTTTCTACTTTCCTTGTGTTCCACATTTGCTTCGCCTGTGCCCAGCCTCCCAGCCTTGACAAATGGTTTCTTTTTCTCGTTGATTAGGCTCACAAAATCTCTCATTATCCAGGGTTCCCAAAACTTGCCATACTTATCCTTCCTTCATCCTTTCAGCAATGTCCCAGTCCTGAATCCCAATCAACTTACACTTGAAAGCCCCCCAGTCACATGCCAGATGGTGATTTGCCCTCAAACATCTGTGCCCAATCCCAGTCAATATAAAGGAAGTTATAATCTCCCAGCACAACAACACTGTTACTTTTACACCTTGTCAAAATCTGCCTACATATCTGTTCCTTCATCTCCCGCTGGCAGTTGGGATGCCTATAGTAAACCCCCAACATTGTGACTGCACCCTTCCTATTCCTGAGCTCTATCAATATCGCCTCGCTGTCTGTGCCCTCTGAGGTATCCTTCCGCAATACAGCTGTGATATTCTCCTTAACCAGTCGTGCAACTCCCCCACCCCTTTTTACACCCCACCTGAAACATCTGTATCCTAAGCTGCCAATCTCTCCTTCCTTTAACGAAGCCTTTATAATGGCAACAACATCACAGTTCCAAGTACTAATCCAAGCTCTAAGTTCATCTGCCTTACTCCTCGCATTGAAGCAAATGCACTTCAGTCCATCAGACCCTCTTTGATTAGCAACTACACCCTGCCTGCTCTTTGTCAGTCTTACTGACCCTACTCTCTTACATAGAACATAGAACATTACAGCACAAACAGGCCCTTCAGCCCTCGAGTTGCGCCGATCACATCAACCCCACCAATCTATAGACCTATCTATAACCCCCAATCCCATTAAACCCCATATACTCATCCAGAAGTCTTTTAAAAGACCCCAGCGAGTTCGCCTCCACCACCGATGACGGCAGCCGATTCCATTCACTCACCACCCTCTGAGTGAAAAACTTACCCCTAACATCACCTCTGTACTTTCCTCCCCGCACCTTAAATCTGTGTCCTCTCGTAGCGACCATTTCAACCCAGGGAAATAGCCTCTGAGAGTCCACCCTATCTATTCCTCTCAACATTTTATAAACTTCTATCAGGTCGCCTCTCAACCTTCGCCTCTCTAGGGAAAAGAGTCCCAGCTCCCTCAACCTATCTTCATAAGACATGCCTCCCAGTCCAGGCAACATCCTTGTAAATCTCCTCTGCACCCTTTCAATAGCTTCTACGTCTTTCCTATAGTGAGGTGACCAGAACTGTGCACAGTACTGCAAATGAGGCCTGACAAGGGTCCTGTAAAGTTGCAGCATTACCTCCCGACTCCTAAACTCAATCCCTCGATTAATGAAGGCCAGTACACCATACGCCTTCTTGACCACCTCCTCCACCTGCGAGGCCGATTTAAGAGTCCTGTGGACCCGGACCCCGAGATCCTTCTGCTCTTCAATGCTACTAAGACTCCTGCCCTTGATAGTGTACTCGTTCATCCCGTTGGTTCTGCCGAAATGGACGACTACACATTTATCCGCGTTGAAGTCCATCTGCCACTTCTCCGCCCATTCCTGCATCCTATCTATGTCCTGCTGCAACTTTTGACATCCTTCCAGACCATCCACAACACCACCGACCTTCGTGTCATCAGCGAACTTGCTAGCCCATCCCTTCACTTCCTCATCCAGGTCATTTATGAAAATGACAAACAGCAAGGGTCCCAGAACAGATCCCTGGGGCACCCCACTGGTGACTGACCTCCATTCCGAAAAAGACCATCCACAACCACTCTCTGCCTTCTGCAGGCAAGCCAGTTCTGGATCCACAAGGCCAAAGGCCCTTGGATCCCATGCCCTCTCACCTTCTCAAGAAGGTGTTCCCCTTCAGTTAATTTCCCTTTGTTTTGGTTCCCATCCTCCTGCCAAACTAGTTTAAATCCTCCTGTGTGACACTAGCAAACCTCTTGACTAGAATGTTTATGCCCTTCCCGTTTAGATGCAATTCTTCTTGTACAGGTCCCACCTACCCCAGAAGAGATCCCAATGGCCCAGATACCTGAAACCCTCCCTCCTACACTAGCTGTTTAGCCACGTTTTGAGCTGTTCTTTCTTCCTATTTCTAGCTTCACTAGAACTTGGGACAGGGAGTAATCCTGAGATTACAGATTTAGAGGACCTGCTTTATAACTTCCAACCAACTCCCTAAATTGCTGCTGCAGGACATTACATCTCCTCCTACCTATGTCATTAGTACTAATATGTACCACAACCTCTAGCTGTTCACCCTCTCCTTTCAGAATGCTTTCTGCTCATTCAGGGACATCCTGGACCCTGGCACCAGGGAGACAACATATCATCCTGGAGTCTTTTTCACATCCACAGAAGTGCTTATCTGTATCCCTAACATCAAGTCCCCTATAAATATTGCTCTAGTGTGATAAACACTTCCTCCACAAATGTTATCCAGGACACAGGGAGCATCCTGAGTTCCCACATTGCACAGGATATGCACTCTCAAAGTTGAAGCTGCCCTGCACTCCTTTACTTATTATTCAAACTTATTACTGCTAAAAATTATTCTCATATGAATAAAACTTAGTTATTAATAAACTTTGCTACAATTATAAATCTAATATTGATAAAAACCTACTAATATTTGATGCACTTTATAAGTAGTAATAAACCTTACTTAAAAATTCCTACCTAATATGTTCATTTGCTGGTTGTTTAGACTCAGACCCTAGGCAGTCAAACAAATTACAACATTCTTGTGATGTTCACACCTCAATGGTTAATGGTTACCACCGCTCTCTCACAGCGCCAGGGATCCAGATTGGATTCCAACCTGGGGTTTGTCTGTATGGAGTTTGCTCATTCTCTTGTGTCTGTGTGGGTTTCCTCTGGGTGCTCTGGTTTCCTCCCACAGTTCAAAGATATGCAGGTTAAGTGGATTCGCCATGGTAAATTGCACCTTAGTGTCTCAAGATGTGCAGTTTAGGGGTGTTAGTATGGTAAGTGCATGGGGTTACAAGAACAGGGCAGGATAGGACCTGGAAAAGGTGCTGTGTTGGAGAGTCAGTGCAGACTCAGGAGGCTGAATGGCCTTCTCTTGCGCCATCTACTCTGACTGTCCATAACCTAATCCTAATCCAAAACCCAACCCAAACCTCCCAGCCTAACCTTTAAAGCCTTAACCCACTAAACCGAAATCCAACTCCTACATGAAACTCAACCCCTTCTCCTTATTGCCTAACCCCTATCTCTTCTCCCACCCTTAATGTTCCACCTGACCCCCTCCCCCACTTCTCAACCGCGTAAAAGCCAACACATCTCCATCTCTCTTCAGTTCCAAAGAAGGGTCATATTTGTCTTTAAATACTAACTCTGTTTTTGTTTCCACAGAAGCTGCCAGAATTTTACTGGTGCTTTCTGTTTGACTCTCTACGCAGTCAACCTTCCTGTCTAACATCTGGAAATTTGTGCAAAATTGGAAGAACTCTCTCAGTCTAGTCTAGCAAGAGTCATACTCACTGAATCATTGCCTACAGCCATTGTCCCAGACTCCTCCATCGGCAGTTATATCCTGCATGTCCCAGAATCAGGCTACATGCAGTAGTCTAAAGCCATGATATTTCATTGCATCAGGCCAAACAAGGAACCCAGCTGGTTAGCATCTACTGACCTCCTCAGCTGATAAATCATTACTCCTCCACATTGAACACCAACTGGGGGGGGGGGGGAGGGAGCATTCAGGTTGCCAATGGTACAAACTTTATGTGGAGAACTTCAAAATGGCTCAATAGCACCACGATTGATTGAGCTGACCGTGTTGTGAAGGACATACCTGCCAGGCAGGACTTGTAGCAGGTGCTGAGAGAACCAATAAAAGTGCAGGGTTTAAAGGAACCAGAACGTTTAGGACTAATCGACAATACAACTGATTCAAGAACTGCTTCTTCCTGCTGCTGTCAGACTTTTGAATGGACCTACCTCGCATTAAGTTGATCATTCTCTACACCCCAGCTATGACTGTAACACTACATTATACACTCTCTCGTTTCCTTCTCTACGAATAGTGTAATTTCTCAGTATAGTGTCAAAAAACAATACTTTTCACTGTATGCTATGCTCGTGACAATAATAAATCAACCCAAATCAAAGAAGTTGTCTGCCCCAACAAGAAAACAGGCTTCAAGCAAAAAGAGTGCGGTGCGGCACTCTGGTGGGGCCGCACTTGGAGTTTTGTGTGCAGTTCTGGTCCCCACATTACAGGAAGGATGTAGAGGCTTTGGAGAGGGTGCAGAGGAGGTTTACCAGGATGTTGCCTGGTATGGAGGGGAGATCCTATGAGGAGAGACAGAGATTTGGGGTTGTTTTCGCTGGAAAGAAGGCGGCTAAGAGGGGACCTTATTAAAACATATAAGATGATAGAGGTTTAGACAGGGTAGATAGTGATAGCTTTTTTTCCTAGGATGGAGAAAGCTAGCACAAGGGGGCACGACTTAAATTAAGGGGGGCTAGTTATAGGGACTGATGTCAGGGGTAGGTTCTTTACCCAGAGGGTGGTGAGGGATTGGAATGCCCTGCCAGCTGCAGTTGTAAATGCACCTAGTTTGGGGGCGTTTAAGAGATCTGTGGATAGGTTTATGGACGAAAAGGGATTGGTTTAGGCTAGTGGGTCATTGTTTTGTAACTGGTCGCGCAACATCGTGGGCCGAAGGGCCTGTTCTGCGCTGTAATGTTCTATGTTCTATATATATATATCATTGCCTCTTGGGATTTTGGCTAAGATCATTGGATCAAGCTCAGGACAGGGTGCAATATCTTATCTTCTCACTTTGGATATTGTTTGTCTCTTTAGTGGGACCACGCGTGGATTCAGATTGAAGTGGAGATTCAATGCTAGGGACCCAGGTTCAATTCCAGCCTCAAGTAACTGCCTGTGTGGAGTTTGCATGTTCTTCCTGTGTCTGCATGGGTTTCCTTCAGGTGCTCCGGTTTCATAGAATCCCGACAGAAAGAGGCTATTCGGCCCATAAAAACTATACCAGCCACAATCCCACCCAGGCCCTGTCCCCAGAACATTTACCCTAGCTAATCCCCCTAACACTAAGGGGCAATTTACCACAGCCCAATCGACCTAACCTGCACATCTTTGGAGTATGGGAGGAATGATGTGGATGTGCCGGCGTTGGACTGGGGTAAACACAGTAAAAAGTCTGACAACACCAGGTTTTAGTCCAACCGATTTATTTGATAGTAAACTCACTGTCCGAGGCCAGAACTCTCCATTCACCTGATGAAGAGGGAAACCGCTCTCTCTCCCCCCTCTCCCCCCCCAGCTCTCTCCCCCTTCCCCGGCACACCCCCCCCCCCCCCACTCTCCCCCCCCCCACCCCTCCCCCCAGCCCCCCTCCCCTCCCAGCCCCCTCTCCCCCCTCCCCAGCCCCCCCTCTCCCCCCTCCCCAGCCCCCCTCTCCCCCCTCCCCAGCCCCCCCTCTCCCCCCTCCCCACCCCCCCTCTCCCCCCTCCCCACCCCCTCTCTCTTGATTTACGATCAAGTAAATGGGTTGGACTAAAACCTGGTGTTGTCAGACTTTTTACTGTATGGGAGGAAACCCATGCAGACACGGGAGAATGTACAAACTCCACACAAGCCCAGAATTGAACCTGGGTCCCTGGTGTTGGTGTTAACCACCGCGCCGCCTGTTTCCATTCACAATCCAGAGATGTGTGGGTGAGGTGGATTGGCCATGCTGAATTGCCCGGCATTAGCAGGGTGAATATGCAGGGTAATGGGGATGGGGCCTGGGTGGGATTGTGGTCAGTGCGGGCTCGATGGGCTGAATGGCCTCTTGCCTGTGGACAGGTTGTCTCCTGTTGCTGGGCAACGCTCCCCCAGCACACCGCGCCTGACCTTTACCCTCTGAGGGGAGGTCACCACCTCCGCCCCGCCCCAACACCTCACTGCGTCCTGGCAGTGACGTCATCGCCAGTCAGTGGCATTCTGGGAATCACAATGGCGGCGCGCATGGTGAGAGAATCCCGGAGAATCGGCGGGGGAGAGAGAGAGAGGGGGGTGCCGTGGGGAGGGGGGGGTGCCGTGGGGAGGGGGGGGGTGCCGTGGGGAGGGGGGGGTGCCGTGGGGAGGGGGGGTGCCGTGGGTGGGGAGAGTGGGTGGGGAGAGTGGGTGGGGGTGGGGAGAGTGGGTGGGGGTGGGGAGAGTGGGTGGGGGTGGGGAGAGTGGGAGGGGGGAGTGGGGAGTGAGGGGGGGTGTGGGGAGTGGGAGGGGGGGTGTGGGGAGTGGGAGGGGGGGTGTGGGAGTGGGAGGGGGGGTGTGGGAGTGGGAGGGGGGGGGTGGGGAGTGGGAGGGGGGGGGGTGGGGGAGTGGGAGGGGGGGGGGTGGGGAGTGGGAGGGGAGGGTGGGGAGTGGGTGGGGGGGGGTGGGGAGTGGGTGGGGGGGGGAGTGGGTGGGGAGTGGGTGGGGGGGTGGGGGAGGGGGTGGGGGAGTGGGTGGGGGAGGGGGTGGGGGAGTGGGGGGGAGGGGGTGGGGGGGGGGTGGGGGAGGGGGTGGGGGGGGGTGGGGGAGGGGTGGGGGAGTGGGTGGGGGGGGTGGGGGAGTGGGTGGGGAGGGAGGGAGGGGGGGAGTGGGGGTGGGAGGGGGGGGAGTGGGGGGGGGAGGGTGGGAGGGGGGGAGGGGGGGGAGTGGGGGGGGGAGGGAGGGAGGGGGGGGAGTGGAGGGGGGAGGGAGGGAGGGGGGGGGAGTGGGGGGGGGAGGGAGGGAGGGGGGGGAGTGGAGGGGGGAGGGAGGGAGGGGGGGGAGTGGAGGGGGGAGGGAGGGAGGGGGGGGGAGTGGGGGAGGGGGGAGTGGGGAGGGAGGGAGGGGGGGGGAGTGGGGGAGGGGGGAGTGGGGGAGGGAGGAGGGGGGGGGAGGGAGGAGGGGGGGAGGGAGGAGGGGGGGGGAGGGAGGGGGGGGAGTGGGGGGGGGAGGGTGGGGGGGAGGGAGGGGGGGGAGTGGGGGGGGGAGGGTGGGAGGGGGGGGAGGGAGGGAGGGGGGGGAGTGGGGGGGGGAGGGTGGGAGGGGGGGGAGGGAGGGAGGGGGGGGAGTGGGGGGGGGAGGGAGGGGGGGAGGGAGGGGGGGGAGTGGGGGGAGGGAGGGGGGGAGTGGGGGGGAGGGAGGGGGGGGAGTGGGGGGGAGGGAGGGGGGGGAGGGGGGGGAGGGGGGGGAGGGGGGGGGGAGGGGGGGGGGAGGGAGGGAGGGGGGGGGGGAGTGGGGGGGAGGGAGGGAGGGGGGAGGGAGTGGGGGGGAGGGAGGGGGGGGGGAGGGAGGGGGGGGGGAGGGAGGAGGAGGGGGGAGGGTGGGAGGAGGGAGGGGAGGGAGGAGGGAGGGGAGGGAGGGGGGTGGGGGGGGAGGGAGGGGGGAGGGGGGTGGGGGGGGGGAGGGAGGGGGGAGGGGGGTGGGGGGGGAGGGAGGGGGGAGGGGGGTGGGGGGGGGAGGGAGGGGGGAGGGGGGTGGGGGGGGAGGGAGGGGGGTGGGGGGGGAGGGGGGTGGGGGGGGAGGGGGGTGGGGGGGGAGAGAGTCGGGGGGAGGGAGGGGGAGAGAGAGTCGGGGAGGGGGGAGAGTCGGGGGGGGGAAGAGAGTCGGGGGGGGGTAGAGAGTCGGGGGGGGTAGAGAGTCGGGGGGGGGGAAGAGAGTCGGGGGGGTAGAGAGTCGGGGGGGAAGAGAGTCGGGGGGGTGGGGGGGAGAGAGTCGGGGGGGGGTGGGGGGAGAGAGTCGGGGGGGGTGGGGGGGGAGAGAGTCGGGGGGGGTGGGGGGGAGAGAGTCGGGGGGGGTGGAAGAGAGTCGGGGGGGGTGGGGGGGAGAGAGTCGGGGTGGGGGGGGGGAGAGTCGGGGGGGTGGGGGGGAGAGAGTCGGGGGGGGTGGAAGAGAGTTGGGGGGGGTGGGGGGGGAGAGAGTCGGGGTGGGGGGGAGAGAGTCGGGGTGGGGGGGGGAGAGAGTCGGGGTGGGGGGGGGAGAGTCGGGGGGGGAGGGGGGGAGAGAGTCGGTGGGGAAGAGAGAGTCGGGGGGGGGGGTGGGGAGAGTCGGGGGTGGGGAGAGTCGGGGGGGAGAGAGTCGGGGGGTGGGGTGGGGAGAGTCGGGTGGGGGAGAGAGTCGGGGAGGGGGGGGGAGAGTGGGGGTGGTGACGGGGGTGGGGTGGGAGAGGGGGGTTTGGGCACGGGCTGGTGTGTCGGGGAGAGGCAGTGGAGGGAGGTGTGCAGGTTGGGGGGGAAGGTGGTGGAGGGGTTGGGGAGGAGGTGGGGGCAGAGGGAGGGAGCTGGGCATTGAGCAGAGAGTGGGGTTATATGGGGAGGTAGTTTGGGGTAAGGCCATGGAGGAGGGAAGAGTGTACGGGGGTTGTGTTGAGGTAGAGGGAGGGGAGTGAGAGATGTAAGTGAGGAGTGTTGCATGTGGTGGTGAGAGAGGGGTGGGATTGTGCGAAACGGTCAGATACCCCCCCCCGGAATCAAAGGCACGGATGAGTTCAGCTAACTGTCAGTTTATTCGATCTTGCAAGAAAGGTGCCGTCCCGTGGGTACACACACCTTGCTTTACACAATCATAGTTTATATACATTTTTCTAGATAACAATAGGACAGCCCCCCCCTTTCTTCATTGGTTACCACTTCCTAATCTCTTTACCGAGTGAGCTCCTCCCTTGTTGACATCCCATTAACTCTAATCCAATCACCCCCTTTAAGGCTTGAATCGTTTTACCTCCATTAATTCAGCTAACTCTTTTTCATTGTCCTGTAAATTACTAATACATTTATTTTATATGGTGTAAATTAGTTTGTTTTCCTATCTTTTTTAAGCTATGCTGAAGACCCCGGGCACCTGCCAGTCTCATGTTTTTTTCTTCTTCTTTTTCTATGTGTTTCATCATCTGCTGGTCTTAGCGTTTAACCCCTTAGGTTACAATAACGGTTCTGTCATGGTTTCCGCCCCAGATGGTTTGATTCAAAAATTACACCACCATCCCTCACAGGATGAAGGGGAGTGGGCAGTAAAACTGGGGGTGACGAGTGGCAAATAACATTTATACCACACAAGTGTCTAGCATTGCCCAACAAGAGAATCTAACATTTAGAAAGCTAGCACGAGGGGGCACGACTTTAAATTAAGGGGGGGTAGTTATAGGACAGATGTCAGGGGTAGGTTCTTTACCCAGAGGGGTGGTGAGGGACTGGAATGCCCTGCCAGCTGCAGTTGTAAATGCGCCTAGTTTGGGGCGTTTAAGAGATCTGTGGATAGGTTTATGGACGAAAAGGGATTGGTTTAGGCTAGTGGGTCATTGTTTTTGTAACTGGTCGGCGCAACATCGTGGGCCGAAGGGCCTGTTCTGCGCTGTAATGTTCTATGTTCTATTTCCCGTTGACGTTCAATGACGTTACTTCTACTTTGGATATTAATGTAGAATTGGCCAAACTAGTTAGGCAGTTCCTCTCCACTTCGATGGCTGATGAGGTTCTGCCACATGGAGAACATGGTGCCTTGTGGGCCGGGTCAATGGGCTGGTTAGAGCTTTGTGCACTTGTTAAAAAGGTTCATTTCACTTTTGCATGTTTCTGATAAAATCTCTGGGTTTTGATGCCTCCCCAAATGTACCTTCTCCATTTAAGTCAGTCAGTGGCTCTGTTTGACCTTTTTTTTTGGTGATGCTTTGAGTACATCTGCTGTCCTCCTGGGAGTCTCCTACTCCATCCGGATGCTGAGTAGACTAGTTGTTCCTGGAGTCAGGAATACAAACAAGTCAGTTAAAGGCTGAGCTAGCACACTGGTATCGATGATGAACGTAATCATCTATGTTTATCTCCATTGAGCACACAGTGAGCACGTGA